>JASANE010006605.1:0-52673 GCA_030248225.1 Trileptium ribeirensis | reverse complement strand
TTTGTAATGATATTTAATATACGTTTTCTTTTATTATTTTTCACGTGTCCGTATTTTTATTTATCACACTGCGTAGGCGGCGAACAAGTGCGGGACTAGGTAGGTGGTTGTGGAAGCTAGAGGCTGCACCAATATTGCATTTCCAAACTGGATTATTTTGGGCCCTACCACATGAGGCCAAAGTTCTCGCTTTCGCGTAGCGCATACGTTCTGCTTTTTGAGGGCTGGCTCGAGTTTATCAATAGAATGGTTTTTATAAAACGATCATGCCGAAAGCTATTTTAATATTGATTGTGGTTATGGTTTTATTTTTGATATCGCTTGTTTCACATTCGTTCAAGCTATTTTTGGTGTTAGTTATGGTGGGACCATACCTAGTCTTATTTGTGTTAAAAAATAAGGTGTTTTGTTATCTTCAGTATTTAATCATAATGTCTTTGCTGATACGATTCATTGTTTTGTTATTTGCGAAACAAAATTTTGGTTGTCAGTACCTAAGTAATATACTATGTGCATCGTTTACAGGATATAGTTTGCTCTTAAAATGGCTTAAAAAGGTCTTCTTACGCTGCAGCTTTCCCATTGTCATTGCCTTCTATATCGACGACGACTAGAGGAATCTTGCCACTTTTTCGTATAGAGTTTTGTTCGGACACTGTCTGTGATGGTTAAGTTAATGTTGGGTATTAGTACGAAAACGATGTTTCATCTACAATATCATTTAATAATAACTTTTCATTTGAATGAGCGTGGTAACAAAGTATGTATTTCCACTTTATATATTGTATCTTTGTATGTTTCGACTATGCCCCAGCCTGAAAATGTTGGGAAGATAAGGCGGTAATTTTAGTACCATTTCAGTACACAGCTCGACAAGGCGGTTTCAGAAAATGCAATTATTTTCGGGCGGAGGTTACGGTTAACCTAAAAGACCTTGTATTATATTTAGGTTAGTTAAATTTTAAGCCTGTAGCACGTATACTGTGAGGGAGCAAATGAATGGATAAATGAGGCCAGCTATTGACATGCAGGAAATCATTTATAATAATCCTGCTATGGTGGTCTTTTGCTCCGTTTTTTGAAATTTTGGATTTTTTGGTTCCCAATTACCAATATACGAGTTATGGGTGACCAATTGCTACAAACAAGTTGAGCAGATTTTGACACAATTCGACGCATGCCGTCAAAACTATTCGCATGCGGCATAAAATTTGGAAAAAACGCATTGCTTGAGAGAGCTGTAACAAAAACCAGTCTTATTAGGCGGAGGCCTTTTCAACCCTTATCGATTTTATGGACCTTGGCAATAATTTATAGATAAGATATCTACAACATTCCGCTCACATTTAAACTTGTTTCCTAATAATTTGCATCCGTAATTTCAAAAATCCGCCAAAGCAGTAGTGAGTTATGCGTGGCACAGACAGTTAAAACAATTATCCAACCAGCATTATGCTATTTAAGCACATATTGTTGCTTCCAATTGTTTTTGTTCATAAAATTTGCCACCGAGGCAGTTCCAAGCACAAGTATATAATAAAAATAATTTGATATATGGAAGAGTCAAAGCAACAGAATGAAAAACAGGATGGATGACCCGGAAAATACATAAAAAGTTTTTCATAATTCGGCTCCAATTCATAGAAAATAATGCGATATAAACAATATTATAAAAAACGTAGGCGGCAATGTACGTCACAGGCAGGGTTTGATAAGCAATATCAGCTTTTTTGAGTAAATACTTATACGTAAATATGTAATTTAGAAAACAAACCTGATATTACCATATCTCGACAGTGTCAAGCACACCGCGCCTTCTTGCAGTTTTATTTCTTATTTCTTCAATGTTGATATGGCCAAGATACAAATATTGAGAATTTAAATAAGTCTACACCCCACATTGACAAATAAACCGAATTTTCTACAAACGGTGTCCGTTATAGTTAATTCGCGCCAAATTGGTAGCTAGGGGTGTGTACGACACTGTAAAGAAAAAATTTGTAACTAGGGTGTGTCCTACACCCTCGGCAATTGATTTACAGTATGGGTATCACCCTTGCTATCTATACGGTAGGATCACGACCACAGGTAGACAAAAGTTCCAAGCAGTGGGGACGTTATAAAGTGAACGACGCATTATATAAGTATAAACAGTCACAAATGTAGCACTATTGAGGAAGTAATTGGACTGAATCCAGCAAAGAAACCGCCGTACCCACCCAATTAAGTTATGACCTACACAAACGTTAAGAGGTTGTTAGTTTACGCCTTGGACGCTTGAACATTAACCCGGCAAATTAAGACAATTTAACACAAGAGTCACAAGTATTCAAAGAATCTATTCGAGCTCTTCATACATTTCGATGAATTTTTCATGTCGTATTTTTGAAATTACGGATGCAAATTATTAGGAAACAAGTTTAAATGTGAGCGGAATGTTGTAGATATCTTATCTATAAATTATTGCCAAGGTCCATAAAATCGATAAGGGTTGAAAAGGCCTCCGCCTAATAAGACTGGTTTTTGTTACAGCTCTCTCAAGCAATGCGTTTTTTCCAAATTTTATGCCGCATGCGAATAGTTTTGACGGCATGCATAAGGATATGTATAAAATCTGCTCAACTTGTTTGTAGCAATTGGTCACCCATAACTCGTATATTGGTAATTGGGAACCAAAAAATCCAAAATTTCAAAAAACGGAGCAAAAGACCACCATAGCAGGATTATTATAAATGATTTCCTGCATGTCAATAGCTGGCCTCATTTATCCATTCATTTGCTCCCTCACAGTATACGTGCTACAGGCTTAAAATTTAACTAACCTAAATATAATACAAGGTCTTTTAGGTTAACCGTAACCTCCGCCCGAAAATAATTGCATTTTCTGAAACCGCCTTGTCGAGCTGTGTAGAATGGTACTAAAATTACCGCCGTATCTTCCAACATTTTCAGGCTGGGGCATAGTCGAAACATACAAAGATACAATATATAAAGTGGAAATACATACTTTGTTACCACGCTCATTCAAATGAAAAGTTATTATTAAATGATATTGTAGATGAAACATCGTTTTCGTACTAATACCCAACATTAACTTAACCATCACAGACAGTGTCCGAACAAAATTATATACTCTAAAGTGGCAAGATTCTAGTCGTCGTCGATATAGAAGGCAATGACAATGGGAAAGCTGCAGCGTAAGAAGACCTTTTTAAGCCATTTTAAGAGCAAACTATATCCTGTAAACGATGCACATAGTATATTACTTAGGTACTGACAACCAAAATTTTGTTTCGCAAATAACAAAACCATGAATCGTATCAGCAAAGACATTATGATTAAATACGGAAGATATCAAAACACCTTATTTTTTAACACAAATAAGACTAGGTATGGTCTACTATAATAACACCAAAAATAGCTTGAACGAATGTGAAACAAGCGATATCAAAAATAAAACCATAACCACAATCAATATTAAAATAGCTTTCGGCATGATCGTTTTATAAAAACCATTCTATTGATAAACTCGAGCCAGCCCTCAAAAAGCAGAACGTATGCGCTACGCGAAAGCGAGAACTTTGGCCTCATGTGGTAGGGCCCAAAATAATCCAGTTTGGAAATGCAATATTGGTGCAGCCTCTAGCTTCCACAACCACCTACCTAGTCCCGCACTTGTTCGCCGCCTACGCAGTGTGATAAATAAAAATACGGACACGTGAAAAATAATAAAAGAAAACGTATATTAAATATCATTACAACCTTTCAGCATTAATAAGATTTTGGCCGAGTGACGGTTATTTAATCCACGAAATAAACGTCAATATTTTTTTAATTTTGCGTAGGCGGAGGCTCAAATCAAATATTTACCCCAACTATTCTTGCAACATAGTCAGCAAGCAATTAACAGCAAACAAGAGGCCGCTGGTTTGATAAATAAAATAGTAAAAAAACATCACGACTCAGTCAAAACAACACATCCATAAAATTTACAGTATAGTGAAATAAACTGCAGTACTAGACAAATGGCAAACAAGTCTTTGTTACATTGCGATGCCTCTGTCGCTTATCATTGCAATGCGGCTAAACAGATGTGAAACACCTTATCATTGGATTAGGACCAAATCGCGGTGAAGCAATATTCCGGCTGCAAACAGGTTAAACTAGCTCTGAGTTAAAAATTTAAGGTCACTCCAACCATTAATTCGGCAACTGTTGCCGCATTAGTTTCAGCTACATTGTCGAAAATTTCTTATGTCAAAAATACTTCGTCAACGACATTAAATAATTCTCAGCAGCGCGATTGTCTAGGTTTATGTTTCATCGACCATATTATTTTTCCTCGGATAGTGAGTCCACCAACAGGGTGGTGGTATTTAGTAATTTTGAGCAACTCTGGAATAATAAGCATGTCTTTCAACGCAGCTCTGGTCAATGCCAAAACTTACGTACTACATGCGCTAAAAGCATAAACACAGCGCAAAATACACGGGAACACGAATCCTTTTTTGTTCCTAAAATATGGGTTGCCCATATAGAGTATGTGTTTTGAAATATTGTAGTCGGATCGGGTCTGAAAATTGACCCCCGACAAGGTCTCAATTTTTAAACATCAGCAATAGATTTATTTCACGCATCGCTTTCAGAGCATTTGTTTTTAAATCATAGATATGGTAAATTCGTAGTGTGTCCTACAGTTATTTCCCACAAGTTTATAACATTTACCTTGCATAAAGCGCGAGATGGTAAACAAAATTATGTAATTTTCCCAGATAAAATATGGATAATGACAATTTTCCGGGCTTAAGTATAATAGGGACCCAAAACGGATATTTTTGTCTTCGATTTTCGTGAAAATCTTCCTGTAAGGGTATTCTGGGGCGTAGAACACGATTCTGAAGTCAGTTTTGCAATACGACCTCCAGAAAAAATTTTGGTCCTTCTAACCTCCAGACAATCGAAGTTTTGGTTTTTTCCTTTAACCCCCAGCTCATCACCAGGCAAAACATGGTCAATTTTGAAGATATAGTGTTAATTTTGATACCATTCGTTGAGTTGGTTCAGAAAAAACCCATTATTACAAAGAGTTTTTTCATTTTTGGGTCCGCTTTAGAGTTATTTAGAGTGTTAATTTGAAAACCTACAAAGAGTAATACATAACTCAACATTTTTATGAAAGTCGCGTGTAAAATTTCGTACCGTATAAGTTGTGTAAGTTCTAGGCAACTAGTGATTTTACAGGCAAAAAGTAACAATATAATTTTCGAAATAGCATGCATTTTCAGGTAAAACTCTAACTAACGTGAGAATTAGTTGTTTCCCGGTGCAAAAACTTAAGAAGTTAAAGTTTTGCGAGTAAAATGTTTTAAACTAACAGTTCTAGACAACTAGTGATTTTACAGGCAAAAACTAATAATATAATTTTCGAAAAAGCATGCATTTTCAGGTAAAACTGTAGTTAACTAGTTATAATTTTGCAGGTGGAAATACAACCGGTTATAAATCCCCAGCCAAAAACCTAACTAGTTATAATTCTTCTGGACAAAAACTACAGAAGTTGCAATTAAACGAAGCAAAATGTAGCTAGGCCAGATGTGCGCGAAGTCCGTCTGCCTAGGGACTGGGTACATAGTTTCGGCGAGGGGGGGGGGCGTGGAGTAGTTTCCGAGGGGGCCCGAACTTTATCGGTAAGCTCTACCAAACGACCCTCCCCCTCCGTTTTTTCGCACCTGTGAACTTGGTATATGTTTCGGTGTAGTAATATATCAGATTAAAGGCACAACTATAATTAGTTAAATTTTTCCTGAGCAAAATATAACTAGTTATGCTAGAGTGGACAATGTTACATCCTGGAATATTGTTTATCCATATTACAATTAAATAATAATAATTAACTAACATTGTGATGAAAAATTTTACCAAATGCTTTTGCTGCATAACCCGGTTACCTTTGTTTACCGTATGCATGCAACAGCAATTTAAAATACATCGTTAGTGCATCTCCTCAACTTAGTTGTCACCGATATTCTACTTATAACACATGCCAAACCGTCCCCATAGACAAAAAATTAACTCAACTTCATGGATATTTAAATCGATACTATGACATATATAAGCTATTTGAAAAATACAGCTGTTTTGGAACTCATTAATGTATCCGTGAGATCTACAATTTTATTGAATAAAAATCAAAAGGCTTCAGCCTCGTATCTAATCGGCATAATGGTCTAAACGTGTTTTTGAAAATTACAGTAGTTTCTTCAATTTTGGCAAGAAATTTCAGCATGAGGTAAGATTTCCAAACGGAGAACAGTGTCTGCTTATTTGTCGAATTACAACACATTTGACCTTCATTTACAATTTAAAACAGTATGGAAAAATACTTTAAAACTAACTACAGGAGAAGGTTATCCTCGCATACCTCTAGTCATTGTTCGTTGCAATCAGATATATAATTGAATATACATAACTAATACACATATATAAATCCGGCAATAAACTGAAACACCAAGAGATGGAATGCGACGGTATAGGTAGTTTATACTTGATGCACATTTTCCCAATTTCTTGTACATCAAAACCATCAACAGTTAGCCACAGCCCGTAAAGTTAGTTTTTCACTATACAATGCATATACCAGAGAGCAATTGCGCTATGGCGCTCCATACTGCGTTCTTTCGATTTATACTTAAGCAATCGCGGAAAAATTGCGTAATGTAATTTTATTTTCTCATTGTACATGCAAATCCCCACGACATGCCAATACTGCATGTACTCGGGGTCTGTCGAAAAAATTCACACTGCCATTACATATAAAAGTATTTTGCGTTGTATAACAGCTCTTCCTCTCTATCCAGCAGGCGGATATCAAATTAAACTCTAAACAGCTTATGGTTGCTAAATCTAACCGATCTTGTTGCAATCGTCACACGCAGCGACCTTTGACGTAAACTAGGACAAGAGTGAAGGTGTGCCACAGCTTGGCGTAGGAAGGGTGGCGCGAGGGTTAGTACCCAGCCTCAACCGTCGCTGTGGCACAAGCAGTGTACGCAAACCCCACAGCTTTGTAAGAGCTATTGCATAGACACCGTAAGCAAAAAAGCGAACGAATGTTATAGGCCAGTCAACCACAGGGGTCGGACAATTTTTGATCTTAGTAAATCTTAAATTTCCCCAATTTTAGGTAAAGTATATTTTTCTAAGTCTAACAGGGGCTGAAATAATTATACAGTCCAGATCGACTATCGAAATTTTGTGAACCATAGCTAGGGTATGGATTTGTCATCGAGTGTCGAGGCTGACTAGGTCATTGTCACGAGGCGTCTATAACTTAAGCCAGACTATTTAGTGCGCGAACACTACGTTTTACTATACGTATCTAAATAACACCCCAAAAGCGGCATAAAGCTTAAAACGCTAATAGTACATATAACTTAGAATTAGTCTGGAAATACTACAGAACAAAATGCTATTACACTAACGCAGCAACAAATAATTTTTCTCTATTGACAGCTCAGCCGAAAATTCACTTCTCACGCACAGCTTAGACAAGCTCCCTGTTTTGTCACATGAACACTAGGTAAGCTACAAAAATGTACCATAGTAGTCAGCCGAAAAAGTTGAGTTGGACGCGTAGCATGATTTGGCCTTGGCATCTTATCGTAAATGATGCATTATACAGCTAAACACAATAAAACTAAAAAAACAAGCTGCTCTCTTTATAATGTAATATATATGTTAAAAACGCACACGATTCAATTAAAATCTTTAATATGGGAAATCAAAACAATTGCATCAATAAATTACAATATTCTAATTAACACGCTATAAAGTTTGCCTATCATCAAAAATAGAAATTCAACACAAATGCTACAATCTAAATAACGAATTATAAGATGAAGTACTTATATATTCTGTAAGATGTGGTTGAACCGCCCACAATCCACACCACGCTCTCATATAATATAAGTACAGCAACCAGTAACTCCAATATAGTCAATCACAGATACAACACAGCGGCGTAAAAAATTCTTCGTAAATACCGCATCAAATAAACACAAATTTCTTAATCGAATAGTTGGAATTAATGAAGTATATATCTCGTAATAAAAGCCGATGGCATTTACAGCAGTAATCTATCTGTGTACAACTGTGCTGAAATAGTCAGTGTATCGTAGATTCGCTGCTGTAGATGTTGTGCTTATACATACACAAAGAATGACAAATCGTGTGAACAAGCACAGGCAAAATTTAGAAATTCGTATCAAATTTTAGAACATAAAGCTTAAGGTATTTTTTTTGAAACTCCCTAACAGTAAATTTATTTACTTTTAGTTTCTTAAACAGGAACCTCCAGGCTATTAATATATAACTGCTTGTCTAGACAAAAGGTATTGATAAACGGAATCGGGAATGGAAGATGTGTCGATGGACCGTGTGCGCAGTTTTATTTATGAAGTTTCAAAAAAAGGGTTTTTCGTCGATGAAAGTTTTTTAACGACGCTATATTTTCACTAAACATGCATGAACCTATGGGCTTATTGTTTTCACCTTAGCTATCTGAAATCTTTAGTAATCACAAAATATAACAATCAACATAACAAAAAACAAATGCTGCGCATAAAACAAATTAGCGTTTATACGGTTCAGATGTTTCAGTATTATCTATTAGAGCTCGCAGCAATGTAAAATTGTTGCTTCTTCGAGGTTTAAAACCAATCCAAATTATTTATTAAGCTAAAAATTGTACTTCTAAAAGGTAATTTTTGTGCATTTTGCACCGTTTAACAACATAGCTTTGACGTTGTAAGTTAATGTTTTCGATGCGCCGCATTGCGACACGCAATGAACATGTTTCTGATGTATGTGGAAGTCAATTTTTACGCATAAAACATTTATATGTAACAAACTATATAATCTCTATAATATAGTTTGTTGGTTTCTATGTTTTCTCTAATTACTGAATCGCAAAGTGCTATTTTTAAGAGGCTACGAACCAAGCCATCGGAAGAGTTGAGCCCAGAGTCGAACATCTGTTTGTGAGAGCCCAGCAGAACCTGAGCTTCAAAATCTGGCTATCACTTTTAGTAGATCACGTTCCATTGAAATCATCGTTGTGTAAGAACATGTGTGATCCCTCTGTGTAACAGTTAATAAAGTAGAAAAATTTATTATTATGTTGTTTTGGAAACAGCCCTCCCCAAACGAAGTACAGTACTCTCCAGAACTGAGTGCTATTTGTTCAACGCTGGTTGCAACAAATTCTAAATTTATTCGAAATTGTTTATTGTTTCGTTTTATAAATTTTACCCGAGAGGTTTTCGAGTGAAAATTAAACAAAACAGTATCATAGTAAAAAAGAAACTGGATGTTGTTACACTACACTAACGTCTACAACATAGCTATAACCATATTGCACGAAATGAACACAATTAGAGGCAATCATGAGAAACGTTAATGGTTAAAAGCAAATAAGCCAACAATTTTGAAGCGCAAATGAACCATTCCACGAAAGCAGGTTTACTCAATGAAATCAATTTCAAAATCCATACCAAAAAAGCACCAGGTCTTTTAAACGAAAACGCACATCAAAATTTACGTAGATGATAAATAAAGTGACGCAATAGCTACAGTGGATTCAAATACAGATAAAGCATTATAACACCAAGTTGGTTCATAGAATTCAGAATTTCTAGCTTTAGAGTTTCAACACAGCTTTGCAAACTCCCGCCTCGCCTACGCCGGCATACATTATTCATGGAAATCTATCACACTGGAGTGTCCATAATGAAACGAGAGCCGACCAACATTTTTCAAAATCCCTTTTCTTCAGTTTCATTATAAATATTCCTCCCCACCATTATGCCCTAGACCAATGTTACACTGGATCCACGAATTAAAAATGTCCTTAATTTATGATTTTGTATACTAAAATTTTTTAAAATATTAATTACCACTACCTGTAAAACACTGCATTGTAGCCTGGTGCCGACGACAAATAAGAGCACCTAAAAATATGTTAATATGAAGCAGCATATTTATAAGAAAAACATTTATTCCCACTACTTAATTATAATATATCATATTATGACCGGAAAATGAACATCGGTCATTCAATGCTGTCCCCACGTTTCGCGAGGCTGTGGACACGCCAGTCACAAGTGAAATATTATCAAGCCTCTAGCGGAGCATTACCATAATCTTGTAGTCGGTTCGCAGGCACGAAAAAGTTACTGCTGTACGCGAACTAAAAATATTATCTGCATTCTTTATATTCACGAAAGGTTGACACAAATGAAAGGCCAAGCGTTATGTATGCAGTAATATTACGTAATTTCAAAGAAAAGAAGAGCAAGGCTGATTATAACAGTACGCCAGAATAAAGTGCATACGGGAAGGAGTTGAGTTTGTCACACATCGCTATACCGCGAAGAATATAAAACGAATCTAAAAAACGTATGGAATTAACTAAGCCAAAATGTGATTCTGAAAATAATATTGTAAAGAATGAAAAACAAAATGTGACGAACCTATCAATTCCTAGCACGGTTCATAATTTAACAGAGTTAACACAAAACCATATTATCATGACAGATGCGAGTATATCGAAAATATACTGCGAGCATTAAAACTGACCCATGCACAGTGGAGGGACTAACCACTTTCAAAATCCGACATGTTTGCACCCCCAAGCCCGA
Organism: Trileptium ribeirensis; assembly: GCA_030248225.1. Taxonomy (NCBI): domain Eukaryota; kingdom Metazoa; phylum Nematoda; class Enoplea; order Enoplida; family Thoracostomopsidae; genus Trileptium; species Trileptium ribeirensis. Next base: position 41,976 of record JASANE010006605.1, on the reverse strand, counting down.
AACCGCATGTCCCTAACTTCATGTTTCCGTATTTTAAATATTTTTCAAATATTAATAATTACTACTATTTTAAAAGCTAAAACGCTGTATCTTAGCCTGAAAATATTTTCTGAAATTGTGGAAATATGCAGTATACAGAGAAAAGTTTAGTTCCCTACACGTTGAAATTTTCCCCGAGAACGAGCACGGGCTCCCAAACTCACCTCATATGTTTTGTAAGAGGGTGGGCAGACGAGTAGAGTTATGATCACTACAGCCACGGCCAGAAATAAGTGCAAAATAATCGACCGAAATTTTGATCGTTTTCGATTAAACGAATTGTCCATTGATTGCGATTAAACGAAATTTCGATTGATTCCGATTAAACAAAATTTCGATCGAGTGATTTCGAGTGTTTTCAATTGGACTTATTTTTGCTCGCGACTCTAAGTACAATATCATCACGTAAACAACCGCGTCCATAAGCAGTAGAAAGTGGTCCATAATATTCTTATAAATAATTAACATCAACGCTCTCACAAGTACGTACATGTTGCGTTCCTAAAACAAATGCACATGCAAAAACGTTCACTATACACGCAAGTAACAATTCGTGTAAAAATTCCTACAAAATCATTACGTAAGTTGCTACAAAAAACATGTCGTCATACGCCTTCGCGTGAGGCAGGTGTTATAGTATCTACAATCGCAACAGTTGAATAGTATTACTAATGAGGTGGTGGTGAATGGACTAAGACTTGTCAGTTGCATGCGACAGGAAATGAGCGCGGTCAAAAAAACCAAGCCGACACCAAGCGATATACCCACAATACAACGCAGAATAATTAATGTGATGTATTCTACATTTTTAGCGCATAATCTGAGAACACTGAGATTTAGCATAATCTGAGAGCACTGACATTTAAAAACGGCTGTAGGGTATAACTCTTTGAGACGGTGTACTGAATTCAGATCATCACAGTATATATTTTACCACACAGTCTAATGTGCTAAAACAAGTGTAGAGGACCCAAAAGACGTTTGTAGTAAAAAAGACGCTCGACTCTGCGATTAGCTATAGCTACTACGACACAGTTATTCACCGCTAAAATGATACTAGCAAAGGAAACTAAATATTAAGTAGACACTTCCGTGACATCGTCCTCTATTATTTCGTTCCTATCTTGTATCACCACTTAAAATACTCAGCTCCTCTTCCGAGTCTTCTTCTTCGTCTGAAGGTGGCTGTGATTGCGTTGGAGTCGGTGGCTGACTCAGTGGACGTGGATAATGAAATTTGTTTGCCTAGAGAAAAAAACGTACAAACTACATAAACAGGTATCTGCTAGTCGCAATTTGACTGTTTCAAGTAAAAGTCTACAACCATCAGGTTTAATTTTCAAAATGAAACATTATAGTAAAATTTAGCGAACATGTTTACATAAATTATGAATAAAAATATACTTTGTATTCTCACGAACCGGTTAACAAAGAACAAGCAGTATTCAGTTAGATGTGTATGGTATTCGCAAAATATGAAGCGTGTTCACAAACTGTGAATAACATTTCGCCAACCCGTAGCGTAGAAGCGGTTCGCCAACCCGTAGCGTATGTGAAATAGATTGCAATAGAGTATGAAATCAAGTGTTCATAAAGTCAGTAAAATGTCGAGTTTGATCAAGTTGAATTTTATCGGATTAAATTTGTATTTGGGAGAGCCAAATATGAAATTTTGGGCCATCAGAAACACGATTAGTTAGTTTAATGAATTGTTCCGTCAGGTTTCGTGATTTCTTGAGTGAAACTCGTAACTTAGTGTTAACTAGTGTTTAAATAATCGCCCTAAAATGAAAAATAAACTGAACAACTTAACTTGGATTTAACAGTGTTATTTCTGTCTGGCCTAACCATGTTGGTCTTAGCTACAATAATAATGCAGTATTACAAAATATCGGTGACTCAGTCATAGCATGTTTGCGTTTCGCGGCATAAGTCTAATATCGGGGCCCAAGAAATGAAAAAAATTTTTTGCTCCGATTTGCCTAAAATTTTGCATACGGGGGTTTTCCAGTATGGGGAATTCATTTTTGACACTTTTAGCGAAAAAAAATTTTTTGACCAAAAAAATTTTTTTTGACCCAAAAAATTTTGAAAAAATTTTTTTTGCCGAAATTCACCCAAAACCATTTTTTGATGCCAACAGAAAAATCAACATATTCTACTTACTTTTTGGATTTGATGCAGTGCAGCTTGGTGAGCGCAACTAAGCAGCATCTCTTAAATTTCGTCGAGAGTCCTTCTTCATAATACACTTTGCGAACATAGAGCTGGAATTCGGGCGTCCCTCCTCCTTTTGCTGGCTTGGGACAGTCAAGCAAATCTTTGCTTGGCGGAGTTTCCGCCCCATACCCCGTCCTACCACCCACTGGGCGCTGCGTTGCTGGCTGTCTTAGCTAATTGCAGGGATTCCTCTCTGCAATATGACGCAGCATGTTGAGGAATGCAAGTTGAAATGTTTGACCGTAGCGTTGGCGCCACATGAATTCATCCAAGTGGCTGGGGACCATCGCGTCAGTTGTGCCGTACATTGCTTTGAATTTCTGTTTTGCGTTCCGCCACATGCATTCAACATGGTTGGTATGCGCCCCCGTAAGCGGATCAACAAAGTGGTGCGAATGGTTAACGGTTTCGTGGAAGTACCCCAAACCGTTGAGACCATTATAAGCGCGCCACTCATCTGAGTGCACCGTAGAGCCCGGCGCGATGACTCGTTGGACAATCGGTAGCAGGGTTGCTGCAGAACGGTCGTCGACAAAGCACAAATAGCCCTCCTTTACAAGGACATCATATATGCCGAAGACCCATCGTTCACGCTGCAGTCTGCCGCGGTTGTATTTCCGTTTGACCATGACGCTCTCGTCTATTTGGCAGACAGCCCCGGGACCGCCAAGGCGAACTGGATCTTGCAAAAGCTTCCAGCTACAGATATCACGGAGGTACTGCATGTAATCAATAACCGTATTGTGCGCCACGTTTACGAGGAATTCAATCTGCTTGTATTTGACCTCCGCGGCCCAGAAGTAGATCAGCATGACGACCTTCTTTGGCGGCAATCTGGTGGTTGCGAAGTAACTGTTGGTCAAAATACTTTGCTTGGCATGCTTTTGGGGGCAACGCCACTTGAAACCAGCCACACAGGCATCCCGTGTCATGGTCATTTCACGTGCACAAACCGGACACTCTACTTGAGTGTGTATGATGTTATGCCGCTGCAAAAATGCAACGGCAGCTCGTTCGTCCCTTAGCTGTTCTGTTATCTCAAAAACATCCATTTCCAAAAAGCATTCGGATCCAAACAAAAACTAAGCAGGCGGTAAACGATGAAAGTGTTACAAAATTAGCTAGCGTGAGAAAAAGTAAACGAAATGTGAGAAGCGTGAGAAAAAGTAAACGAAATGTGAGAAGACGAGGCAACAATTACAAAGCCAGATAGCAAGCGTGAGAAAAAATAAAGACTCTCGACGAAATTTAAGAGATGCTGCTTAGTTGCGCTCACCAAGCTGCACTGCATCAAATCCAAAAAGTAAGTTGAATATGTTGATTTTTCTGTTGGCATCAAAAAATGGTTTTGGGTGAATTTCGGCAAAAAAAATTTTTTTCAAAATTTTTTGGGTCAAAAAAAATTTTTTTGGTCAAAAAATTTTTTTTCGCTAAAAGTGTCAAAAATGAATTCCCCATACTGGAAAACCCCCGTATGCAAAATTTTAGGCAAATCGGAGCAAAAAATTTTTTTCATTTCTTGGGCCCCGATATTAGACTTATGCCCGTTTCGCAATCCATCCTGGTCAGTTGGGGTTCCCCGGATTTGTTCTGGTAAAACAAAATTCCGCGTCGCAGTACACACCCTTAAAAAGTTCTTTCGAAGCAGATTGGGATATCAATTTTATGTTTATATTATCATTATATCAACCATATTAGCTGTGAACAGATTATGATAGCCGGTGATAACATTCTTAGACCACAACAAAGATGTAAATTTTAACATTTTTCTTCTAGTACTACATACATCAATGAACTATAATAGTTTATTTTTCTGAAATTTTGGAAAAATAATTTTGTCATTTATATTATTAGATGCATATATTCTGTATTTATCACTTTGGTAATTTATAATGTACCACCTAAACAAGCACCACCTAGCTAAAGTCAACCCAATGGCACATTGGTAAAGAGAACAACGTTAATCCAAATTCGAGCAGAAGTTATAAAGTGGGAAGGTAGTTAGGTAACGCTGGTAACCTTAGCAGTTAGAATCTTGAGACCTGGACAAGTTTATATCAACTAATATTAGCCTCACAAAACCACTTATACAAAAAGTTTATTAGAGCAACCTAGAAATTCCATCAAGCCAATTGTTCGTGGCATCTCTGTAAAAAGACATTAGAAAAACGAAACGCTGGATTATGACACGGATTTTCCAAGATAACAAAAATCATCATTACGTCAAAGAATTATTATGTAAAAAAAGCTAGTTGACAACTTACGAATGCTCTCAATTCTTGGAACCGCTCCGGGTTCATTTTGTGAAGCGCCATTTGTCTAGCTTGACGATAATACTGAATTTGTAATAAAAATTCATATAATTAATATTACTAATAATAATAACAGGGATTCGAATGTCCGTAAGAATAAGTGAAGAACGAATATGCATTAGTTAAGAATTCTGATTCAATTCTACATGTGAAGATACATTATACAGTCGCGGACAAAATATGTACAATCGAGCGAAATTTCGTTGTCGAAAATAACGAAAATATCATAAATTTGAAATTATATTTAATTGCGCTAAAATCAAAATCGAAATCCCTAGAAATTTCATTTATTCGAAATCAATCGAAATTTCGTTTAACCGAAATCGATCGAAATTTCGTTTAATCGAAATCGATTATTTTGCACGCATCTCTGGCCGTGACTGTACGTGCCCGAAATAACTGCTGTTCGTTCAAGACTTGTTCGATGTTCGTTCAAAAACTTGTCGAAACTAAAATATGATGCACATCTGTTCGAAATGTGTTGGACATCTGTTCGACAGTATATGTGCACAGTAAATGTCATAGTGTGTTGTGTGTAAATGAAAAAAAAATATTAATTAAAATATAAACATTAATCTTGTTCAAAACATGTTCGAAACGTTGTCGAAAATATTTCTTGTTCGAGAAGTGTTCGACGTTCGCTCGAAACACAGCAATTATTTCTGCCCAAGTAGACCACCAGTTGAATCTGATATTAATACAAGAGCTGTAGCGTAACAATCAATGTTTCAAACAATTAGTATTTCAACCATTTTGTATTATGACTGAACTAAGTGAAGCCAGCGAAACGAGTAATTCTTGCTAGTCGTATAGTGGTGAAACTTGACAATGTCCGTTATTCTTATCGGTTATTTTTTGGGCGACATCCATAACTCAACTTTTGCAGGCGGGTTGATTCACGAAATTTGAAAGCTTCAAATCTCTTTTGTACCCTTTAGTTTAAGGCGAAGCCCGTTTGCAACATCTTCCCCGAAATGCGTGTCAAAAACTCGGGTCTATTAACGAAGGGGTCAAAATGATATCGTTCTTCATTGTATCTCAACTAACTGGGTTGGTTTTGTAAAGCAAATAAGCATCTATACAGTGCTTTGTTGGACTAGGATGCAAAATTTGGGTCAAAAGAGGTCGTATTAAGTAAAAGGGACCCAAATGCACCAGAGCAGCAATATCTCCCTAAACACTCGACCTATACGGGCGCAAATCATCTCATTTCGTAGAGCAATTGATCCACTACACAGCTTGGTATAGCAGACTGCTTTTGTTACTGTTTACGTGGCAAGGTTGCGTCAAAACGGATTTTTGAAATTATCCCATGCAACACAAATTACACGAAAGCTGCATTATGTCAATAACCAATCAAGCTACGGGGGAATAGGCGTCGAAGATCCGTCAGATTGTGGGAGGGGGGTGAACATCTTCATGGAGAGTAGACATGGTCGGTGGGGGTCCAACCGTTAGGAGACGACCCACCCCTACCCCCATTGACACTTATGTTATATGCGTGTTATTGGTGTCATTTTGTAGAGAAATTTCATCATCTATTATCTGCAGTAATGGTGTGCTGCTATTCTCATTATTTACGCTGTATAGTAGGATCAAACAAAATGGTTTTTTGAGTGGACCCATGAGATCCAAAATATAGCAAAACGACAATATACGTACCGTTACAGCTATATGAATGTTGCTGGTCTCATTTTGTAGAGTAATATTCATCTATACAGTTACTGGTCTATTCAAATGCACATTGTGTGTTCCAAAATAAGCAATAAGCGGTTACATATCCTCAAATATTCAATCAACGTTGCTGATATTCGGCACATTTTGTATCTGTTCAATACAGTTGTGTACGTCTCTATAAAATACTCTTATTAAACATTCAGATTGCAACAGATTTGTGATAAGACAAGCTATACAGAGGCGAATGGTTGCGAAATACCAATTGCCGTGAATATTGCACTGTAGTGGATATTTGAAAAAACATGGCACTAATAATCTATTATTTCATAAAACAAAAATGGAAAAAAACTATATTGGATTTGGCTACTAGCCTATGTAATAAAAGAATCCGTATGTTAACTAACACGAAACCACAAGAAACAAAAATAGGGAAATTATTTGGGCCGTACCATTCATACCATTCACTTTGGCACATGCAAAACAGTTAAAGGCATAACTAGGGGTTAACATCTTTGCTGCATAACAGAACAATCGTTTATTATTATTTCTAAAAAGCTGGGATTTGATATAAAAATTGAATTTCTCGAATTTAGTGCAGTAAAGGCCCAACTATAGTTGGAAATACTACAAAATATATCAATGCATAACACATTTACACTGTTTTAAATTTAAGCAGACATGAAACCGTTTCTAAATAAAGATACAAAACCACATTACATCGGGAAATCCATCTGCTTCTGAAATATGACATCAATTAAAAAGACGCACCAAGTACGAATTGTGCTTATTCTATAATAGTCACATCGTGTTTTTTGTTTTACATAAAATACGAAAAATTTAGTGAAACCAACCAGCCCAAGATTTTTCCAATCGAGCAGATCCGAAAGGCGCTCGGTACGGTTACGAAGGATGATACGCTGACGCTGATTGAGGCAGCAGAAGTCGTACATACACTGTAACTCAAATTGTACGCTATTAATTAAATAAAAATAGTGGGCACACCTTTGTTATACATTTATAATAGTTAAAATAAAACTACATAGTGTCATTGACAAATTAGTGATAAATATACTCAAAAACAACGCGTCTATGCCAAACATGACAGTATACCGAAAATATACAAGGAACAACGCTGGTTTCTGGTCGGCTACAAACCCAAGAATCGTATTATTGTGTTACAGACTCTATAATATTCAAATCCTGTATTTTTAAAGATTTTATTAAAGTTTGGCGAATAACTTATAAAAAAGTAATTCCAAAACCAATACGATATTGAGTATGCTTACAGTTATCCAGTTATTAAATTACTGCGGCCGGATGATTATCCGCATTGTTACAATTCATATTATTTGACTGAGAGCGCACGAAAACCGTCATAGTTTTCTTGTTGTAACACTCCTAAACCACATGCTGACTATTCAAAAAATCTTTCATTATACATTTCACATTATGTCGTTCACAATATGACCGGGTCAATAAGAACAACCATAAGCATGCATCAATTTTTCAGCCAATGTCTATAATTTTTTAAATCCTAAGTTTTAAGGCACATAAAAAATGTCTAGCGTTATTTTCACTCTTTAGCCAGAAAAATTATTATTACAAGTATCACGCAAGCAATGACGCAGCGGAACTAACGTGGTTGCATCAAGTGTAACCACCTGAAGTCCTAAAACCTCCCAAACGACGGAACCCTTATCATGGTGGTCTGACAAGACTTAAGGAGCACCACCTATTCTGTGTTTCACAAAGCCTATAAGCTATCGCTTATCTGAAGACGCCGAATACAACGCATGATCAAACAAATAAAGACAGATGAAATTCTTTAACTATGGGGTTCGCCTACAGTAAATCATAAACTCCTGAAAATATAAGGCACTGTCATGATGCATTCTATATAATCAAACTATCGCATTAAAAGTACCGAAAACGCTAATGCCCTGAAATTAATTTTGCACCAAAACAACTGAAGGCAGATTACACAGAAGTTGCGTTCATCGACCTTAACCTCACTGAAAACTTTAAAACAACATGAAGTAATCTATCTGGACTATCTAGAAAACTAAACCACATATTCGGCATATTAAAAATAACTATGGACATTTTTGATGCCTTAACGCAATAAATAACCAAACAAATGACAACAGACTACGTTTAGAACAAAGGTTCGTGGAGAGAAAATCATTTGACATCTCTGAAAAGGTTTAATTATAGTCTAGTTGAACTCCATGTAATATACCCATCGTATTCTGAGAATTTGATAACCTAATAAACACTACCTGTACAGTAAAAGCATGCAACATGTGGAAATTAAAAAGTCATTTCTGGCGAAGGGTCCAATATATTTTTTGGAACCATAGCGTGATACAGTGGTCACATAAAAAGTGACGCTCAGTGAAGTTGCAGATTTCGATTAGGGATAGTGGTTTCTTCGATGTGAAGCCTGTGTTGCGAGGAAAAAACGGTATCCATATCAACAGATTTGACAAAAACCTTTAACACTTGTTTTTTTTTCATTTCGCTTCTAAAGCTGGAGTCTCCACAAAATAAAACTCTCCGAAAGTGTGTTGTTAATTAAAACAATAAATTTTCAAGCCTTTCCCGATAGCGACCTCAGTGGGCACCAAACTTGATCTGCTCGATCCGTTCCAATTACTATTTGTGCCGTTGTAATAATTTTCGTCACCCATTACTAAGCATGACTCACCGAAATTTATAGTAGTACAACCTATACTACAGGTATAGTACAAGCAACGCAAGATACAAATAAACTAGCATTTGTTAAAAATTAAATCTAACTTGACGATCTGGATATAATAGGAGCTGAAACGGAATTCATTATAATAGATTATTATACATTTTTAGGTGGGGTGGCAACAATTATACATATTTTTCAAATGCGTCAATGTTTCTTAAATTGTATACATAACTTGAATCGTTGTAAGCTTAGAAAATTATATTTCAATGACAATTATAATTATTGTCAACAAATTTTGAAATGTTAGACTGCAATAAATTTTTTCAAATAAAAACGCTCAACATTAAAAGAGGACTAAAATATTGTGCATATACATCTACACATATACTGGCTGTTTGGGGAGAAAGGCGCTCCGCGGTAGCGAGAAGACACCATATTGCGTGCGTATGTACAAATACGTGTATTATACAACATTACATGCATATCTGTTGTATACTACCAGTCGTGCTACGGTGCTACCTACATACATGATATAATTTACAACATCGTATAATACTTTAATACAGCATTGCTTCACACCGTTTTATGGGAAACAAAATTTCTGGTTTCTGAATTTACACTACAAACAGCACTGGCAATAGGAAATATTTGGCGGAAATTCATTAATATGGTTAAGGCAAAAGTGACTTTACAGTCCTAGTCTCACGCTTTTTACGGTTCGGAAAAGTCTAAACACTCGTTCCAATTTTTTTAATATATTTCCACGAAAAATCCCAATGAATCCATTGTTTCTTGGTTCTGCAGAAAATGCAAAATGTATATGAAAATGAAGTATAACAGAAAGTAGATGTACACCTAACTTAGATCTAATGATTTCCTATATAAATTGCAATAAAACCAATAAAAATTGTAGGCTTTTTGAATTTGACCATCAACGTCAGCCAACATATAACTGTTGCCAGACGCTTGGGATAGAAAAATGCACCCAAAAGAATGCTCTTATCAGTAGCCACAACTTTGCTTATTTTGTAAGAGCAACGGTTTTAGAGCTATAAGCTAAATTAAAAAATACTTTTAAAAAAAGTGAAATTTTCAAAATTTGAAAAAGTAAGCTTCATTGTCGGAGATGAACGATAGGGTTATAGCGTTATTTCAGCCGTTAAAACGAACGTTTTAATGTTTTGACTCCAGATTAGGTAGGTTGTTAACCCTGCATGACGGTGCCGAAGAAAACTTTGTAAATTGTGGCACCAAAATAGTCACAGCGTGCCAAAGCGTCCAGGACTTATAAAATCAGTACAAACCACATGTATTTCAATGATGTTGTTCTAAACGTACTTGCAGCCACGCGTTAAAGGAATTAACTAAAGACGACGGTATACTTAAGCGTGTACAAGAGGACCACGACAAGATCACGATACACTAATTATTCATCTCTAAATGTATAAAGTTCTACTATGGATATACGAGCTATACGAATAGTTTCCATTTTTACATGTCGTGGTAATAAATCTACTACAGCAGCTCTAATATCTATAGTTTGCGCTAATTTGCTCTAACATCTATAGTGGACATAAACTAAGGGTTCGGTAATGTTGCTCATTACACTATGGTGACGATTAAACTACCGCGTAATAATCCCGAATATATCTATTACAATAGTAATGTTTTCGTCTGAAATACAGTAGGTGCTCTAGCTTCGATTCCCTTCGCTGAGTGTCAATACACCAGTCATCGAACCTGTGCCAATTGATTGACTGATTCTTCGGGTGACCGGTGTCTGCGATCGACAACATAGATTCCGTAGCTCATTGGATCGGATACGTGTTCTTCCATAAAGCATCCGAAACCGGAAAGGTTTGTTGTAACCGATGGAATACCCATTACCGTACATTCGGCTAAAACAAGAATGTTTTATAATGCAGAAGCGGAAATCTCCATAAAGATCATACGATTCGTACCTTATAACTAGCAACGTTTACAATGACTTTTCCAAACTACCAAAATTATACTCGGCGGCATGACCTGAGGGTCCGCCAGTTCGGAATTGGGAGAACAGAAAATACATGGAGTGATTCGCCTGGGGGTCCGCCCAGTTGAACTGGGGCCATAAAGGTTTCTAGCCGTCACAAAACGACAAACCTATGTCATCCGGCAACTGATTGTAATTATGCCTACTTAAAGACGCTAAATTTAAGCCTACGTGGTGCGATTACAAATGTTTGAACGGGTTTAATACAAAAACGGTAGGAGCTAGGGTAATAGGTAAAAGTTGACAATGTCTGCTATTGGTTTTTATGACAGACATAACTCAACTTTGGCTGTGTGGATTGATTCACACGATAAGTAGTTTGAAAGCGTGAAATCTCAATTCACTTAGGCGCGAAGACCGATTCAAACACATACCCCCGGAAACGCTGGCCAGATAGGGCTCCGGCCAGGTCCCAAAACGGACCAAAAAGACATTACTTATTATAACTCGAAAAGCGGCGTAGATATCTGAGCAAATAAGCGTCTATACTAGTAACCCTATCGAAATTGCAGAGCGTAGTGAATCACAGGCTCACATATGCCTTTTTCGTGCACAGCAAATCAGTTCTTGATAGCATACGTCGATATGCTATATGTGGATATCACTCAATACCGCACCAGAACCCGAGCTTAATCGAAAAACAAAAGAGGCTTCGGCAAAAGAGGTATTTATCATTTTACTCTGAAATAACACAAACCAGAAAAAAATCGAAAGTTAACATAAAAATAACCTTATTTCCGTGAAGGGTACTAAAATAAAAAAAACGCACGGTGATGTACAAGATAAATCGACTATGCCGGTTTGAATGAGCCCAAGATCATGAAATTAGGTTAAGTCGTTCCCGTTATAGCCCATTACACACACACACAGACCGAATTTAAAAGCTATCACCCCTGCAACACACTCTTCATTACGTTACACTACGCTCTGAAGATTGTATACTAGAATCTTGGCGATTTGATTCGGAGAAATGAGAAACTGTAACGTTAATATACAGTGGAACAACTCATTAAAATATATTCCTGTTACGAAACAAAGATGTAACTTACCAAAAATATTTATTAATCTGCTGTTCAATAATGTATAGATGCAGCAAAACTGATAGTCAGATATCTAACACGCACCCTACGAAGGTTAACTCTACCTCGGAACTGCTTACGAATCGTGAACAACATATCTATGTAATCTATGTATATATAAGAATCATAACAAAAGCACAGCAGCACAGAAAACATAAACAGACTTTGCTACAGACCACATGACACTCGTCCCTTTCGCACCACTCGCCTTGTCTCAACCATTGGTATAACTACCTCTACACGAAGAGATACGTCTAAATACAGTGACGATTTGAAATCAGCACCCACGAAATCCCATGTGAATTTATCTTGAGCCACAAATCTATTAATATACCGTTAGAAGTGGTAATGTCACGATGACTATATATGGCGTCGGGCCTTAATTTGGGCTCAAATACCCATTGACCCAGGGGTCCTAAGTCAAATCTCGACACCCTTCATGTAGCTCCGTAGTAGCTCTATACACACACCAAATTTCGTTCGAATCGCTTGTGTGGTCACATAGCTACACCTTGACAAAATTTGAGCAAAATTTTGGAAATTTGCCCATTTGCTAAAGTCCCACATGCCCCGTAGAGAACCGACGAAAACAATTTATATACCCATAAATAAAGCTTCCTAGAATACATATTTCGATATCAAAATTATTCAAATGGGCCCAAGGGTTGCCGAGTTATGAGCAAAATGACCCATTTTAGCCATGTACCCCTGGGTACCCACCTTTGTCCCCTGTGGTGGGACACGGGGTGTGTCGAATCGGAATAAAACCAGCAAAAGGCACATCTAGAGCTTTCATATGAGCCCTCACATGTCCATATCAGTTTACGAAGTCCTGTTTACAGAGAAGAAAATAAACGGAAGCCCATCTTTTTCACTATAATGCGGTCTAGTGAGAATTCTTCGATTCCGAAGCTAGCGCTTCTCCATCTCCGAATTCAATAATATTTTGTTAAGCGGTTCCCTTAGGATATAGGATTTGGGTCAAAACGGATTCTAAAATGGGCTGAAATGCTATTGTCACTATTTATGCTAAATGGTTGGGTCAGAACTGGGGTTTTCATGCACCCGTGGGATAAAAATACACGAAAATATTAATATCTGTGCGACCACGCAAGGTTCTTTGTCTCACTTTGTGGCGCGTGCAATGCATTCCGTATATAGCTATAATTGTGCTGTATGGTTTTGTCAAAGCGGTGCTTCAATGGGACCACGGGGCACAAAATGCACGAAAATGTTAATATCTTCGCAACCACTAAAGCTATATATGTGTTTTTGATCACATTTTGTAGAGCAATTCATGATTCATTTTGTAATTTGATGCTCAATATAGTCTGGCTAGTCCAAAGCGGGTCCCCGGCATATTGGGCTGCCACCCGGCAAAATGGATGTACCCCCGGCTCAAACTTCATATAATAACGTTTTCTTACCAGGTGTTCCTTTTCGATATAAGACTTGCGACTGTCAAAGCTGCCACAACCCAAAACAAATCAGGGGCTCCCGGCAAAATTCGGCACAACCCTCCCATCCCCCGCATGTCTATAATTTCTGAGATTTGGACTAGCCAGATAGTTGTGTTCATCTCTCTAAGCTACATATTCAATACTCAGAATTATGTCAGGTCTGTGCCTTGGCGATATGACAAGCTACTAGTTATGTACTTAGTACTGCGATAATCACGATAGTACATAATATGACAGCATAAGAGAGATCTGCGATATATAGGCAAATCAAATCACACACATTTGAGTTGAAAACAATATTGTCCGGAAAACGAGTGGATAAATCTCTGGGCGGGCAGGGTGGTGGAGCCAAAATTTCAACGATCGGCGAACACGTTTAGGAGTCGGCGTGCAGGGTTACGGGCCCTGCCTATGCAAACAAATACCCATATTGTTGTTTTATATGATTCTAAGTTAAACTCAAAAGTCATCGCACACGATCGACTCCCATTCTGTCTAATACGGTCGAATCGAAACCGACCGAAACTTCGATCCCTTATGTTGTTTGTAAATACATAAACATTACTATTCTTATAATCCGTCCGAGTACAAGTATTTATTTCCATACTAAAAATTTAAAAGCGATTAATTTACGTTACACTCTAATCATAAATATGAGATGAACAGATTAGAGTGGGATGAATAACCCGAAAGCTCACAACAATAATGCTAGAGTGCACACACTCAAATGGATCACTATAATGATTATATATGTATCTCGCAAGCGATGGTGAAACGAAGCGAGTGCGATATCATTAAGTTACGATTTTGTTTAATCACCTGTAACAGACTATGTTTGATGTTTATACCTCCCAAAACTCTTGAAACCTGAACCCATGAAAACCCTAAATCCTCGTCGACCCTAAACCCATTGAAAACAACTTACAAAAAATCAAGAATTTGTGCTGGACTATAGAGAGAACCAAGCCATCGAATTCAACATACCGAAAAATCTCTATAGGCTATTTTTGATGCCATGTACCAAACTACTGAAGACTGACTCTGGAAATCGGGTTCATTGACCCTAAACCCAACAAAAACGTATGAAAAGGCATAAGATACTCGTGCTGCAAATAACCAAAACCATCGTACTCAGTGTATCTGGAAATTTTTTTAGACAATTCTAGATGACCTTTAAGCAATGCATAACCAAACAACGGAAAATGACTATGTTTTGAATATCGAGTTCATTGACCTTAAACCTCTTGAACACACATGAAAAGGCATGAAATATGCACGCTGGACTTTAGATAATAAAATTATTGCACTGTTGAAAAGTCTATAAATTGACTATGTTTGATTCCATGTATCATGTCAAACTACTAAAGACCGACAATTTTCTGCACACCGATACAATTAATCAGACACATGAAAACGCACTATATTTGGAAATTGGGTTCGTCGATCGTAACACCCTGGAAATCCCATGAAAAAGTATAATTTAGTCAGGTTGAACAAAGATAGCGAAAATATCGTATTCAGCGTGCTTGATAATCTAATAGGCACTCATTGTAAGGTAAAACAAGTAATAACATGCCGAAATTTGAAAAATCGCTATTTCTGGCAAAGGGTCGACGAACCATATTCGGGATCACAGCGGCCCAGAGAGTGGTCTACAATAATGTTGTGGTCAGCAAAGTTGTAGATCTCGATTCTAGCTGATTCTGCGCAGCCATTTTTCGATACAAAATTAAATAATTTCTTTTATTTCAATATGGAGTTAGTATATGCAGCTATGTATGTAATTTTAATCATTGTATCATTTTCCAAATATTAATATGTATACATTTATATACCCGCGGCAACAGTAATATTAAAATCAACCAATGTGTTTTTATGAAATTTTAATTTTATAAATTTCTAATTACGACTTTTCAATATCCATGATATTGTCTTAAGATTGTAAATGTGGCCCAGCTGTACTATTCGACATCGGATCTTTGTTACTACGACCAGCCATGAACAGTGTACATGTACATACCCATCCGAAGTAACATACTCCGGCACCATGATAAGTGCAATTACTGTGATAACAATATTTTGAAAAAGAAATAACAAAATTATGCAATTTTTTGTTTTTGGTTGGAAACAGTAATTATATAAACCCATTACTGGGTCCATAGGTCGGTCCGATATTTTCGCCGGGGGTGTAACGAATGTAACGTATGCAATGAATAAAGGTTAGAACAATAAGGATTTCATCTTCAACGTAGTAATTATTTGTCATCATTCAACTCATCGAATGCTACCTCTTAGTTATACGTTTGTTGTCTAAGTGAAACATATTGCTAAAAATATAATAGTGGGTGTGGGGAGGGGAATAAGATAGATACGCGTATAAGATAGATGTATAAATACAGTGTTGGATGTTGACCATGTGGCCATACTTGTGAAAAATTCAGTAAGGCACGGGTGTACGTGCGGTCGTATAAGGTACGTTAGCATCCAAGGGTGCTCGTACAATTTCATATAAGCTTCAACCGTATAAACTTGATTAGTATAATTTCATATAACCTTCATCCGCATACGCAATGCTAACCAGATTCGTAACACATATCTCGCGAAGATTGCGTCGCCAGATATGGGCGACGAAACACTGGTACCCGAATGGCCAGAATCGGCAAAAGACCATTAATTTTTTTTTGCCATTTTGACCCCGAAGATGAGGTTGGAGTTTTTCGCGTTCAACTAAAGGGCACATTATCATCACTTTTGCTATCGAACAAAAAATTGTCAAAATCCGTCCATTCGAAAATGGGTAATGAATGACAGCGACAGACACAAAAAGATATTTTCGCGATTTTTTCCCTAGCACCATTAGTAGAAACTCCGCTTCCCCCCGTTTCAACAAGTTAATAATATTAATAAACAGCTATAACTATTATTGCGCTCGAAATTAACAAAATGGTTATGGGTGGGGAACAATTTCGCACATTATGACACTCCGGTCTGTAGCAGCAATTGATATCGTTATTCAAAAAGTGAAGCATAATCAGTTCTATAAATAATTATGCTTGTTTTACCTACAAAATTTGACTGTTTTATTATGGCGGACAACGGAAGGATCTCAATAGAGAGACTATCTATGGGTATAAATTCATGGGATGTGCTATATCCACATAGAAATGCAAACAACCCAAAAACCATGACTAAGGACCGGACGAATAACATGGCAGTATTTTAATGCACCCAACTGAGATTCAGTAACAAAATAAGATACAAACCTTGTATATGGATCTCAACCTTTGTCAAAATACGTCAGTGGCGACCAATCCACTAAGAATTGTATTATTACCTATCACAAAATTTTAAAAAAACATGTTTTTGCTGACATTGTTTAATCAAAAGCATTACAAAACTGTACATCTGACTACACCGTAGATGACTAACAAGAATAGATGTTGCCATTATTTTACGTTTCCAGTATAGTCCAGGAATAAGACATGTTTATCGAGAATTAGCTGGCCTGTCCACAGTGGGGGGGGGGGGGGTGGGGGGACCCTCCCCCCACTTTCCAAATCCCTCCATGTTCGTGAGAATGTCCCCCATGTCCGTCCCCCCACTCGGCCGAAACCCCCCATGTTCAACTAATTCCAATAATTTTTTATGTCTGAAAATTTATGTTCTTTGTTTGCAAATTTTTTTAAACATTAATTACCACTATTTATAATGCTAAAATATTGTTTTTTAGCTTGAAAGTGCGTTCACAGTAGTAAAAATGCATGAAAATATGGAAATATTTTGTATTTTTAAGCAAATTTTACCCCCCCCCACTTTGAAATTTCTCCCGAGAATGAACATGGGCCCCCCCGAAGTTTCCCCCCCCCCCCCCCACTTTTCGGAGGGCTGTGGACAGGCCAGATTAGTGTGGTATCTTCACATTTCCGGACACCGTTAAACTAGTCGGTAGTGGAACTACATTTGTGAGCGGAGCTTGGTCTGTGGTATTACGAATGTACTCAATTTTATGTTCTTGTAACTACATTGGATAGGGCGTAGGGCTTTATCATTGGTAAAAATATTATATTTGAATTCTTCGACCCAAAAAACCTATAATGGTTTGATCGAAACGATTCTATTTCAATAAATAACACAAATATTGCAAAATTCTCTATTTTAGCTGCATAAAATTAACTAATTAGCTAACTACTAATTAACCACTCACAATTTTTTAATCCCAAAAATCAGGTGCAGACTCTGACATGATAGGCTTTCAAACAAAAAAGTTTTTTAAAATCGGTTCAGTGGTTCTTGAGATCCGTCGGACCGAACGAACCAACGAACCGACGGACATCAACCTTTCTACTCACAGACAGAAAATAAAAACGCTTCGCTCGGCTTCGCCGAGCTCCGCTCAAAAATTAGTTTTCATTTTACACAAATACTCATTCTACTATATTCCACCGCATCTTAGGCGTAACGTCCGCCAATAGTACAATGCGCAAAACTTTAAACGCAAAGCAGAACCACAGAGAAAAACGCATCTACTAACCCGGCGTATAGCCCCAAGGTTCGTAGTAAGACGGAAACACACCCAAATGGCACCCGCGTACAAATTCCTCATAATCCAAATTGATTAGCGGACTAACAGAGGAAAGAAATTCTGGATGAAATATAACCTATAATAAAAAATGAACATCGGGATAACGTCAAAGCACCATATACTAAAATATGACAATTTATCCTCCCCTAGGAGTGTTTTCATAAATGATGTCTTATTAATACTAGCAAGAGCGCATCAGAGAAGAGTATGACACTTCCCTGCACTCACATGTAAACCCGTGTTTGATGACGCGTGCGTTTTCGAGCTGACCCCCCTCAGTTTTTTGCAGGTCTATGCATCTCGCCCCCCCCAAAAAAAACTGGGGGATCAGGCTGAAAACGCCCGCGTCATCAAACACGGCTTTACATGTGAGTGCAGGGAAGTATCATATTCTTCCCTAATGCACTCTTGACAATACCTTCCGGAAGAGATCATTATGTTTAGCATATTTCATGGCAATTACACGAATATACCAACACCATAGATCTTTACAGCTTACCTTCAATAGTAATATTTATATTTAAGTTCATACAATATCTTCAACCTCATACGTTATCGAATTCCTCAAAACCCCTTCAAAACCACACAGGTGACGTTTCGTTGGCCACAACAGAGTCGCACGTTTACTTTAACCTATTATATGGCTTTCTCATTATGGTCAACCAATTAGCCTACGGCCACGACCGTTCCGTTAAAAACTATGAGTCGCGGTGTTGTGATACCACTCAACCAGTGACTGCTTCATATGACTGTTCCAGGTTGGGCGCAACCATAACACCCTTGCTGTAAGTATCACGGTCTGCATCGCTATGATGAAGAGCAATGTATGATGCAGATGATACAAAAACAATGTTGCACTATAGTTTTCCGTTCCATTAATTTACTGTCTATGCGATTACTAATAAAAAGAGCAGTTCAGCACGATTCTTCTTTAGATTGCGAAATCTCTCAAGCTAAAACCCTGTTCAAATATGAAACTTTAGATAAATGTCTAGCTACCAAATACTGTAGCTAGCTTAGTAACAAATTTAGCTTCTTTCTTACGTAGGCGAACACGACAAATTAGCAACATTCACCAGCAACTATTGATGCAACTACACAGCGCTGGTCCGGACCGCTATTTATCTGATCCGGACCTCAAGGGTTCATCCTAGTTCACGTTAATTTACAAAACAGATTTACAATTATTTAACGAAGCAATCAAATACAACAGAACGGTTACACTTAGATTCGTTGAGACTTTTCATTTAATAGCACAAAGTTTTTCATCACAAACTAAGATCGCGACCAGCAATAGCATCTGACAATGGTTTAACAGCAATATTGCAATGTTCAACAATTATTTAACTATAGATATCGTCTTGTGTTTACAAAGATAATTAAACGCCACTGCCGGCTACAATGTCACTGTTGGTGAACTTCTGCAGCCGACATTGGATAACATGGGCCTTCCTTTAACTCCGCTAATGCGAAAGCCTTGAACACCACAGACTGACTCCGGACAGGCCTCTGTGAGCTGAGGTTGCAACACTTCTAACAACAGTTATAGCTGGTAACAGTCTACCACTTTACATAATGCAGTAATTGTAACGCTCAAAAACATCTATACACACTTCACAACTGGTCATGTTGTTGTAAGCTTAAAAAATAACCAATTGATGCAAATACACTGTCACAGTCACCTTAACGCGATCGTTCTCTGTGTTGAACAACCGCGTCCGACGAAACGAATTCAACACTGGATCGTTTGCATCGTCGATCATATTGTGTGTGCAAATTGGAGGAAGCGCGTCACGCTAAAATCAAAAATCCGTTATAATAACGTTAACGCGATCGCTGTATCTGTGCTGAACAACTGAGTTCGACAAAACGAATTAAACACTGGATCGTTTGCACCGTCGATCATATTGTGTGTGAAAATTGGAGGAAGCGCGTCACGCTAAAATCAAAAATCTGTTATAATAACATTAACGCGATCGCTGTCAGTGTTGAACAACTATGTGCGACGAAACGAATTCCACAGTGGATCGTTTGCAATTTTTTGGAAACGAAGGACATTTTTTGGCAAAACCACTATTAGTACACCTTATGAGAAGCGAAACCATCCCCAAATAGACCTTTCTATTAATGCAGAAGTCCGCCGGTTTTTTGGCATATTACAACGAATGCACGAACATGCTAAGTCGAAAACAATATAACGGTGACGTTGAATCAGGCCGTAGCTGTGATACAGCAGATACCAATTTTGAGCAAATGCCAATTTCAAAATTTCCACGCAATAAAACAACAAAACTTGTAATAAAACAGAGTCTACTAGTTTCAACTGTTCTTAATCAAATCCGTGCGCTGCGGCATTAAGCCATACCTGACAAGAAGTCAAATTTTCAAACGGTGAGCTAGAGTGAATAGATCGTGAACAGCTTAAATGCACCAAAACAACTGCAGATGTTCTGTCTCTGTGGTAATTTGTTGAATGAGAAGACCCAATCTTGGCTCATAGGGGAGAGGGTGGATTATTCCCTCAGACGTCACGCATGTCCTCCCCGACGTTCCTTAAACGCGCCGCTGGTCTTTACCCAAGCCAATCCCCGGCGACATCCCGGGATTTCGAAGACCACTTCTCACCGAGGATCCGGCAACCCCCTGGGACTTAGGATCTCACGTATACATGTTTTGTACCCATGCGAATAACTGTTCTTTCCTGCTCTAGTGCAAAGACTTTATTGCTATTTGTTTGCAAGTCGTTTAGCGAAAATAACATTCAACATCAACACTTTGGCCAGTTTTTACTAGTTTAGTCTATTGTCCCGGATAGTATAATGTCAACTATAAAACCACTAGTAACTCTATCGAGATTGCAGAACGTAGTGACGCATACGTACACCTGCGCCTTTTGTGTACACAGGCAATGAGCTCTCGATAGCATACGTCGATATGCTATATCTAGATATCACACAATACCGCACAAGTTAGAACAAAACTAACACCGGCAATAAATTTCTCATACCCCAAAACCCCCAAGTGCAAGCTATCAGCAACGTAACAGGACGTAACAGTAAAATTAGGAATCTTGGGTAGATAAACCATGGAGTCGTCATACTTTCATACCTATAGAAACATTGATCGCAGAGCAAAATCAACAGCAGCAATGAGTTTACCATTCCAGAAACCCCCCCAAGTAAAACTTTTCAGCCACACAGGACGTCAGAACAAATTTTTGAATTTTGGGTCGAGGAACCACGAACGTGCCAAACCTCAAACCCCATAACTCGCTAACGGAAGCCTTAATCGGAAAAACAAAAAATAAGCATCATCATTTATCATTTCACTATGAAATAAAACATACCATATAAAAAAATTCGAAAGTTAAAATAAAAATAACCTGGCTCCCGTAAAGGTTACTAAAATGCGGTAAAAACCCTCATTTTAACCTCTTTGACCCCGAAAGATGGGGCGTCATACCCCCGTACCAATAGAACCATGAGCCGCAGAGTAAAATCAACACCGGAAATGAGTTTCCCATGCCCGAAAATCCCCAAGTCAAACTATTCAGCCGCCCAGGATGTCAGAACAAATTTCCTATTTTTGTGCCGAGGAACCACGAGGGTGTCATACCTCAAACCCCATAACTCCAGACCTAGAGACTAAATCGAAAAACAAAAAAGAGGCATCGGCATTTATCATTTTACTATGAAATAAAACAAACCAGAGAAAAAATTTCGAAAGTTAACATAAAAATAACCTTGATTCCGTGAAGAGTACTAAAATGGGGTAAAAACCCTCATTTTGACCTCTCTGACCCAGAAAGATGGGGGCACCATACCCCGTACCCATGGGTCGCAGAGTAAAACCGACACCGGCAATAAGTTTCCCGTGCCAGAAAACCCCCGGTGAAACTTCTCCGTCGCCCAGGATGTCAGAACAAATTTTCTAATTTGGGTCGAGGAACGACGACGGTACCATACCTCAAACCCCATAACTCCAGACCTAGAGACTAAATCGAAAAACAAAAAACAGGCATCGGCATGTATCATTTGTATCATTTTACCATGAAATAAACCATCAGAGAATAAAATTAGAAAGTTAAAATAAAAATAACCTTGATTCTGTGAACAGTACTAAAATGGGGCAAAAAACCCATATTTTGACTCCTGACCCCGGAACCAGACCCCAAATCAAAAAACGCTCGGGGATGTATACGGTAAATCGACTATGCCGGTTCGCATGAGCGCTAGATGATGAAAATCGGTTATGTCGATCCCAAGTTATGGCCGATCACACACACATACGAATTTAAAAGATTTCACCACTGCAACACACAATCTCCACTAGGTTTAACTTCGTTCTGAATAGACTACCACTCTTCTTGATAACAGTTGACCATAGGTTCGTTAATTCCATGGTGTAAGTTGTACTGTATTAACAAGATGGACAGAAAACAGGTACTTTATAAGATTATTGTGGTTTATAGCGCATTACATGCAAATCAACAACTAGTCTTCTAGTCATTTAGCTCAATCGAGCGGAGTTTAAATGAATGATCTTTTATGCGAGAATATATTTAGTATAACGACATTTGACATAGAAATCTAAACCCGTTATAATATGGATTACGTTTTCATGTCCATTTTCCACCGAGTAACCCAAACTGAAATTAGCTGAAAATAAACAGAAACCGCTAATTTTTGTCAGAACCGGAAAACACATTATTACTGGTATTAACAGTAAACCAGACAAACTGTGAAACAGTTACAGTATTTATGAATTTTGCTGCCATCAAATAAGCTGACGGTGTTTCCAGTTCGTCCCCGAGTAAAAACGAATTCGACAGACGACGCCCAGTTCTGTTTCCTTGGTACTTTCGAAGTACGTTGGGAAAGCCAGATAAGTGCGATAAAACCAATAAATAATATTCATGAGAAGTGCATCACAAAAAAACACAACTTACACTAGTTGCTAACGATTACAAGCAAAATACACTTACACGAGTTGCTAGCATACATCTTTTTAGCTTCACTTTTTCTTCAGGCAAAAGAAGTTCTTCGTATGAAGGTATCCGGCCTCTTAATAAAAATGCTATGCAAAATATCAAAACCACTAAAAATTTCTTCAAATTGAGAGGTTGAAAGGAACACAAGCTGATTACATTGATGCCATACAAAAATTGGCAAAATATCTTGCCATAACAAATTGGGCAAATCTCAGGTTAATTTGTCAAAATCACGATAAAACTTGAAAACGCAAATATCACAACATTGTCAGACAAACCTAATTCAATTTTTACACCTTCGCTAGACACTGGCGGTGGATGTCATGAAAAACATCATAATAATAAAAGTAAAAAATACATAATAAAACTTAAAAAATACAATTTATACGTATTTGCTCTTCTGATGAACGATGCAGAAAACATAATGGTACAAAAACATTCGCGAAAACAAAGATTTGCACAATAGCGCCTAAACCGGCTGATGTACTACTACTCTACCATGAAAAACATATTATGGGGCAACGTAGAAAAACCTATAATATTAACGGCAATATACAGCGATAAACATCAAACCCGCTCTGACATTTTCCATATAATCACATTGCGGCCCATACTTCCTGAACTTGTAGTATTTCAACTTCAGAGTGTATATGCCGTCAAGCAAAAATTTGTAACGCAGGCTTCTTTTAAATCCATTATACAGCGGAGCGATGTCGATCTCCGTCTCCCAAAAGTTTGAGCCAGTAAGACGTTCAGGTCTTAACTGGAGCCACAAGTGCCGTCGCCGCACCCGATCATTTCCGCCCATATGCTACTCAATTTGTCGACTGGCATCAAGGGTGGGACAACTTGGTCCGGATTAGACGATCAGCGACAGATAGTTGGACGCTCGTCCAAATCATCCACTGCAAGCACCACAAAAGCTTACAATATTTGGAACAAATTACAGCTTTCTCCAAACTCTGAAAAATACTCTGATTTTGCTGTTGCCACTAGTACTGGTGATGGATGGGTTTCGAAAAACCGGAGATACTGCGTATGATGGGTGTTCCAAGAAGACGGGCAAAATACAGCAAAACTTCAATGGTCTTTAAATGTACAGTAAATGTTACCACCTGTCTTCTAAATTTCTATACTCATCTAATCATTTTACGTGATTAAACAGTGAACACTCGCCAAAACACTGCATGTTTTTATTTTTCGTTGCCCATCTTCAAAATGCTGGTGGTCCCCTTGGTAAGATTTGCTTCAATGAAAAGGTTGTCCGCACCAATGAGACAGTCGGTTAGGATAGCCCAGTATTGGTGACTAGCCATATTATTTTACATCATACGTCAGGCAACCTAAAACTGGTTGCTTTGCAATCCCTATTTGTTTTACAGCACTGCTTTACAACGAAGCTCTCCAAATTGTAGATCCAAAATGTGTGGCGAATACTCTTTATGTAGTTGAAAATCCCGTCTTGTTCTTTTCCCCACTGCAAACTAAGAAAACCATTCTTAAGAGGACCCGTGCAACTTTTGATAAGCACCGGATACTAATGACTTTATATAACAAAAATTCTGGCCCCTCCATTAAGGAGGTAGGCGATCTGCTCACCTCACTCGCCAAAATCCCCACGTTCGCATTCAACCCACTCCATAAAATCCACAGTATTCAATGTTGATTCAGCATCGACAAAAATCAAACTGTGTGGCGGAAAGACAAGTTAGTAGCCGCGTGGTGATTTAATAAGGCAACTACGACTCCAGATAACACGATCACTGCCGAAAATGTGTACAAGGCTGCCTTAGCTGAAACCCCTAGGTTTACAATGGATTAAAATCAACATAATGGCCGCAATTTTATAACTGATATCCCAATACATATTAAAACCTAGTCTCCACTTGTAAAACGGATTCCATAGTTAATGATTATGACTGAATACTTTGTAGTTCTTTGACACTAATCTTTTGCAACAAGTATATAATTGTTTTGACACTGATTACTATGGTTATTCAGAACTCGTGTTAGACATCGTAATACCGTAGAGGCACTAGATGTTTTTTTGCAATGTCAACTTATTTCGATCAAATATTGCTATAGACAACAATGGCAGTCTTGGTAAGTTCTCCGCAACAATATTATTACCATGATTGCACAAAACAAACGTTGCTCACCTAAGACACGTTTCATACATGCGTTCGCCCATATGCTCTTTAATCTTAAGAACGGTTTCTCGAAGTTGTTTACAAACTGCTTGACCACGGAGAGACTCCACATTAAAATTGTTCGCTTTGGCCGGGTAAATAATAAAAGCAACCACAGTAACATCTTTACAGCGCGGATCTGATGTAGACTACAACATTTAAATTTACACGAGCCGTAGGATACTAAGAAGGCTCATGCCGCATAAGCAAAATATTTTACTTCGCCGCTAAACCAACAGTATATGATGGTCAAGAATAAACCTGAATCTGTAAGTCGCATTACCAGACTTCTCCAAAGAAGGAAGGATGGGTCCACAGCAGGGTTTTTTGGTCAAAATATGTTCTTTTGAACACAATTTCTTATAAATGAACACCAAATTTTAAAAATTACCATATAAATGAACAGGAACATTTAACCTCACGACAACCATCGTTCAAAACCGAGTTATGTTTCCAATACTTATGACTGTATGATACACAATGTTCATAACCTACTATTCATATGTGTATATAAAGCAGTATACCATACACTTACGTTATGATGTGTATATATAGCTTAAGTAATACACCCACATATACGTACGTAATATACCCACATATACCTGTGTAATATATGCTAGTTTGGTTACGTATAAGCGAATATCTAAGCGGTTATAGCTAGTTGTAAAACATACCAGTCATGCTTAGAAATACACACTCACGGTTATAAATGACCGGTTATAAATGTTATTCGAATGCAGATACTAATATATCAAAGAAAGTTAGCTAAAACTTCTATGTTATTGTTCAAGCACATTGTCTTCGACAAACTAACTTTATTGAATATTATAGTTTCTAACAACAAAAAATTACTTATTGATGCATGTGACAAGCAAGACATTGAATGTAGAATTTTGGCTCAACACATGAAGGCTTATAGTGTACACATACAAATGGCGGCAAGTTTAAAAAATGACAACGCGCAATTCTACAAAAGATAACACCCAAATGGATAAACAGAAAAAATACTATTATGTATTATCAGAATCCCGTAATGTTCCACAGAACTTGCCAAATTTCTGACTGTCCAAATCCAAATGTAAATCTGAATTAAAGTACCACAAACTCTTGTTTGAAGCAACATAGAGAACTATAACTTCTATAGTTTTAAACTAGCACATTCGAAATTAAACATACAATGAAAATTACGAGCTGTTGCAACAAAAATCCAATAGGCAGCAGGTTAACCAACTGCTGTAACCTGCAACAACGTCCAAAATAACTGTGCGGTACTAGAGAGGCTACACAGTGTGCAGCCTTTAAGTTTATCAATAGTCAATTTATTTCAACATGCCCCGTAGTTTCTTCATCTATGGATTAAGCACATAACCACCCTTATCCATGCGACACATCTTTTCTTTATTACCATTGCTATGTAGTGTATATAAATACAAATAAACGAAAGTCAAACAGCAGGCAAAAAATTTGTCGCTGCCATCGCAGGTAGAGATTCTAAAACGATAAAGGTTATTCGAAAATTTAGTTATCTAACCTGCAGGTAGTGATTCAATCTTGCTAAAGCTTCGATAAACATATCCCCACCTTTATTGCTGAACTCATACCGTCCAGCTGTAAAGAAATACAGCGTTTTCTCAAGATCGAAGTTGTAATGTCTAAAGCACATAAACAATAATTATTAACATAAATTTTATTGGTTAGGATAGTGTTTAGTTGTTTATAGTTACCATACTGCCATGATCATTTTAACATTTGACATACAAAGCAAGTGCCAGAGACAATTACTTTCAAATGAAGTGACTTCAAAAATACCGTCATTATTTGACTAGTCCGTAGTGGAACTACATTTGTGAGCGGAGCTTGGGCTGTGGCATTACGAATGTACTCAAATTTATGTTCTTGTAACTACATTGCATAGGGCATAGGGCTTTATCATTGGTAAAAATATTATATTTGAATTCTTCGACCCAAAAAACCCTATAATGGTTTGATCGAAACGATTCTATTTCAATAAATAACACAAATATTGCAAAATGCTCTATTTTAGCTGCATAAAATTAACTAATTAACCACTCAAAATTTTTTAATCCCAAATATCAGATGCACACTCTGACATGATAGGCTTTCAAACAAAAAAAAGTTTTTTTAAAATCGGTTCAGTGGTTCTTGAGATCCGTCGGACCGAACGAACGGACCGACATCGACCTTTTTACTCACAGACAGAAAAAAAACGCTTCGCTCGGCTTCGCCGAGCTCCGCTCAAAAACTACGAAGAAGTTGATGGAGGGTAAGCCTCTAACACTGGGAAATGACTTTGGGGGAAAACTGGGAAAAACACTGGGAAATGGCAAACCGAACAGGTGATCTGACCATCGGAAACTCTTCCCTCTATTAAACAAAAGCTGCAATTTTTGGGAATAGTAAAATTTGTTACGCAAAAAGTCGTAAAAATCTGTTGTGCAGGAACGGAATTTTTGGCTGTTTACTTTCAGTAAAATGTGTAAATATATATTTCAAATCTGGCCTTCCCCCACGGCTCAGAGCTCGACAGTCGAGCACTTCAATCGCCAAACGCCCGCCCAATTTACAAAGAACATTTACAGTTTAAAAACATAACTGTACAAAACAATTTCAAAACTATTACGTTTATTACAGCTATTCATGTTCAACACAGCCGTAGTATCATCATTCCACGAAAACTTTTTCGTCAATGGTGAATTACCTAACTGCACAGGTTATAACACGCAAACATAGTGTGAACTGGTGTCACGAAATCGCCGCTTCATATATTTGTACACAACGCTATCTCAAAGATAAATACAGGAAATCCAATATAAACGTTAACACATTGACTTTATATTTGCTAAAAATTGAATTTTTATTGAAAGTAAATATTTAAAGAAAGGTATATTTCAATATTTCATTTGTGTCTCGTTTATTAGTAATCGATTTTAAACACTAAACTTGGTCAGAATTGCCCATTAAGTGAAAAATTTTTATTTGTTGTTCAAAATTTGTCATTGGATGCAATAATAGTTGTTACTAAAAGTATTAGAGGTGTATGATTTTATTGTCTCGCAAATTCTAACTGGCTTTTACATAGTTAACTTGTCCAGTACAAAATACATTAAGTAAAAACATTTTCTGTTAATAATTAGAATTACAAATTCGATCACCAGCCAAATTATCGGTTGGAGGTTCATGAATAACAGACTATAAAATTATATAACAGACTATAAAATTATATAAAATCTCAATAAAGAAAACTATATAACGTATCCGTAATTATTTTTTCAACTCAACTCTTCCACATTAAAAAAATTATATGTTAATAATCCTTGTATTATTAAAAATCAAAACAATCTTTTCATAAAAGTAGACGATAAATTAATTAAATATCAGTATACTGTCAAAGCCACAACGCTTACGAGAAAGCAAATCAACACACCCGTGAAAATGACCGCGCATAAAATCATGAATTTTATCTTTTGCAATTTGGTGCATATTTTGAAATTCATGAATGGCAGAAAACTTGACAACTTGCAAACCATTTGGCGTAATTAAATCTAAAAAAAATTAAGCAATCATGGTCGCAAAATGTCGCTGGTATGATAAAGATTAAAACAATACTAAATTTTTTATTCCTTATCAATACTCGTGAGAGAGTAAAATCTTTGAGTAACAAAATGACAAAGACCATTTCCAAAGCAGAGCATTTTTAACAGTCAACTAAAAGTAAAGGTTTAACTTCTTTGTTCAGTTCTTGAACCAAAAGTAGTAATGTGCGAACAATTTAGACGGCACCACCCAGTTTACAAATGCCCAGCAGCCTTGAGTTGTGAGGACACAACGAAGCAAATGAATATTCCTTAATAGAGAAAAACACTCAGTTTTTTCTGTAAATAATGTATATATAGCTCATTTGCAACTTCAGAAAACACAGAAAACCTTGGCTAGGCTTACGGCAAATACTGTTTCATTAGATAACAATGCAACTTCGATTGTGGCAGATGCAATCCCATACATTACCACGGCTGAAAAAATTCATTTAATCTGTCTTAAATAGGATGCTTGTTATCTCCAGATAGAAGTCTTGACGTTTTAATTCTCGCTCCATATGTTCCACACCAACATAACTAAAACCACACCACTTTCTAGTTTCCCAAAAATTGTTCAACATAAATTTCTCAAAAAACTACGGTCATGCAAAAATTTAGTTGCTTACATTCGAATTCCTATCGTTCTCACAAAATATCTGGCGTCTCGGTAAGATAAGAAATTTGGAAGAGGCACAAGCCAGGGGCAGCCCACCATTGACCTGGAGGCGGGCAGGACGATGGAGGGCGCACAAGAAAGGCTCCCCTCTTCAATTTGCGTAATTATCTCAAAATAATTTTGTGGAGGACAATTGTTTATGGATTGAACCGCGGGCGGGCCGACTATCCCCCCATTAACGAGATGACAGAGTATATCGTCCCTGATCTGAGCAAAGGCCCTTATACATATTATTAACAATAATTGAGTTATAGCACTACAAAGTACCGTTGTCACAATACCTATAATTTGAGCTATTGCCCGTACCGCTACGTAATACAGTAGTCAATATACAGCCTAAATTGCAAAGGCCTTATATTCATTTTATTCAAAGCAAAGACCCGTAATGATAAAGGCCTATGCTTTCTAATATAATTTACCACAGAGCTGGCCTGAGCAAAGGCCACTAGCATTAAGGGGTTTTGAAATCTGTTGTTGGCAGCAGTTAAGTAAATGCCCTAATTTATTTGCGTGATGTAAAAATGATTATTGTAAGAGCAAATGATTCCGGAAATTACGTTTTGTCGTAGTCCTGCTCCCCGACACCTTCGACATCTTACTGCCAGTCGCTTGCCTTATTGCTCTGGTTGCGTGGTTATTAGCAGTGCAACTTGTTCGTAACTGCTGCTAAGACCAGATGGGACGGCGCAATAATTTAATAACCTATAATATTCACATAATTGTTTAATGTCAAAATAGTATAGTAAAAATAATTAATATTTCGTGTTCACAGTCCAGTAGGTTACTGGACAAAAGAGTTAAATGATTATAAAATTTGCGGAAATGAAAATTTATCAATTTCCACCAAGTTCGTAGATCTAAAACTTTTATTTTAACCTGAATAACGGGAACAAAAAACTTTAACCCTAGTAATAGCATTCCGAATAACCAGTAAGGGATATCCTATTTAGCCTGGTGAGCAGCTATTGGCGTTTTACATTTGATATTACCATATGCTTTTTCAAGCTTTATAAACCCCAGTGTTTATTCGCGACTGGCAAAAAGTGATTGGTTTTGTAAAAAATACGGTCTCACAAATAAATTCTAAGCATATTTAGTATTTCAGTTTTTCACTGAAATATTCTAAAACCTGAATTCGAAGCTTTGTGACTAAATTGGCACAAGGTTTTATGAAAAGTATTTTTCAGAGTTAGTGGTGATATTGATAAATACTATTAATGTTATTAGTATATAACAGGGAGTAACCGGAACTCCGGTTCCGGCGAAAATCGTGTTCCGGTTGCGGTTCCGGCAAAGGGCAAAAACCATACCGTAACCGGAATTCCGGTTTAAAAATTTTGTTTGAAATTTTTCACTTTTTTGCTTCATCTGTGATCCAAACATATGTAATATATATTATACAATGATCAAGCTCCAATACAACCAAGCAAAAGAAAAGATTAACTAAGCAATGTGCCGTTTGAAACGTAAGTAGGGCACATAATTTCAGTAGGAATTTTTCATAATAACCTGCAGGAGTTTGTTAACAAATCAAAGCCAGGTCGATGCTTGCATCAGCTATTTTACACATTCAGAAGTCTGTGGGGTACGTTTCAATTAATCCGGTCCTACTCGGTAACAGAGTATGGCTTACGCAGAAGTACTTAGGGTATGCTTGGCTAACATAAATTGCGTAATGAACCCGCCAATGCGCTTGTAAACTTGGTAAATCAGTCTAAATTGAAGTAAACTAACGTTATATGCAACGCAATCTAGAAACTGCTTTCTTGGCAAAGAACTGTATTTATTGAAACGGTGCAAGCAGCATCACTGTGTGTCTCATTTATAGCATTCCGATTAGAAAGTTATCATCATTATCATCTAACTGACGGGCACTGTTTGTCCAACGCTAGCCTAAACAGTGTCCCTGACCACTGATCAGAAAATTACCTTCTATCTTTTCTCTTAGAATCATATATACCAATTATTTCAAGTTTTCTACAGATTAACATGTAACGTATGTGTAGTAAAGGAAGGCGACTGGAGACAGAGCGAAAGTGTGTTTCTACGCTCCAAGCTTTGTAAGCACATTCGATTTGACGCAGTATACGCAATGGTGTATAGTGGAAGACATTTTTTGCTCTGAATGTCCAAAAACCGACATATTTGATCGATAAATAAACATTATTAGCTTCCTCAGTCTCTTTAAAGTTTCAGAAAGGCAATAATACCATCGCAATACATTAAGTTTAATGTAAAAGTTATTTTTAATGCATTTTAAACCCACTATACCTTCATTTCTTCCATCATCTGTTTTACTATATATAAATTTCGAAGACCAAGTTCCGGTTCCGGATCCGGTTTAAATGGACGGTTCCGGTTGCTGGTTCCGGTTCCGCCAAATTTCGGTTCCGGTTATTCCCTGGTATATAAATATAAACTAAAAATTAATCAGAGATAACGTGGAACGAAATAGCGATGTTTGCTATCGATGACTATGTATGGGTATTCTGGAAAAAAATGTCGTTAAAAGACAAGAATGTGACAAGAATGTCGTTAAAAGTGTATCCAGCGTATGATAACGCACTTCCAAAGTAGAAATTTAGTACTGCAAAGAAGAAAGACTTGCTAAAACTGTGTCAGGATCATATTATCCCCGAAATTTACTGGAGTTATTTCGAGCGATTAAAAACAACTGAAACTGACCGATGTCAATTCAACGAGTTGGAAGATGGTGTTACGGATAATGACGATTGGGAGTGCGGTAGCGAAATACCGCCGGATGATGATAATGCTCAGTTATGACTAGAAATAGTGAGTTTAAAAAAGTGTAAGCCATTATGTTGTGTGCTTGAAGCCAAGCAAATGCCTTAACACGTGTAGGTTATGTTGGATGAAATTTGAGCAAAGGCCCTTAGGGAGCTTAATTTGCATAATAAGCCCGCTTTTCGTGAATGACTAAGATTAGATAATATTTAACAGGACCATCTTAAGAACAATTATTTGGGCTAGAAATGACGTCAAAATATCATTACAATTTCAGTTCCTTCATCTATAAATAATTATTACTAATACTACGAAAAACTTTAATTGTTCGTATCTCGAAACTATGTTTATAAATTAAGGGCTTTTGCTCAGATGAGGGACGATATATTCATTGCAAATTTGTGTGTTAGATTTTAACTCAGAACCCTGGGTTAATTTCCACCGAGTTGGAACTAACTTAGGTTAAACTTGGTAGCTAACTCGGGGTACTAGTTAAGAGTGGTACGAGTTTAGTGCTTAAATTAGCGAGACAAATATCTACGATTAGACAAGAACTCATTCTGAAACGATCTCATCTGGTTTAAGACGTCTGAAAGATACCACTCAGACTGACTTATAATCAACTCAGATAAATTTGCTGTATAGCAAATGATGTTTAAAATGTCATTTTACAAGACATACACTGCGGAGTTGACGCAGGCATAGGAATTCGATACAACTACCAACGAGAACAAAGGAAACTTCAGCGCGGTCTTTGTTTATTTTCAACGATGAGTTTCTCAAAGTGGAACCGCAACGGAGGTATATTCCCCGAAACCCATCTCCTACCCTATATTAAATATTTTGTAACTATGTCCTGTTTGAACAAAACTTATACAAGGTATTTTTATAGATGTACCATCTATATATAATTCTACCAGAATGTAATGACAATGTGTTGACCGTGCTACCAATAATGCAAACTGAACGCAGTTACATTTTCCAGCGGAAGGAAACAACGTACCTGGTTTTCGCTTGAGCAAATGTTCTGATTCCACACCCGTGATTTCGGAAACGGTAGTAAAAACATGCGCGCACTGCGCTGCTGCTCGTTCTAAACAGTAACGGTGGTAAATACCACGATCACCCGCTTCACGATCGATATCAAACTAAAATATGTCAGCCCAAACGTTCCACAAAAACAGCATAAATTATTCAAACGTAACACAAAATACAACAGTACAAAAATACGGATCTTCCATATAATTCCTAATAATATCATAATTGTAATCAAGGTAACAAGAATGAAAGGTTGTTATATCCGTACTATTTCCAATTGAACCGCGCTGCACTACAAAAGTGTCCTTTGTTACTAAGAAAGAAAATCCAATTCACTAAATAACTAATCGTCCAACACATGCTGTTACAGTATGTTTTATTATCGTAGTATAATAAGTACCTATTCCACAGCATAATATGTTTCAAGCAATAAAGTTAGCCTTCAACAAACCAAAACTCGATACTTCCAGTAACCACCAACCACACTGGCATATTTTTGATAGAAGAGAAAATGACAAGAATTTCTTTTTTGCCTGTTTGTATAACTCATAACTCATCTCCGGAGAGATGAATTGATGAATTTCGATAAACTGTTTTGTTCGATAAAAACTGATGGCAGTAATCACTGATAAGACACGAGGAGCTACGACCCATCTTCCAGGTCAAAGTGGACAAAAATGGTTTCACGAGTTTTTTGCCAAATGCGGATAAACGATAAGTTCTCGTCTTCGGATAATATTATGTTCCTACTTTAATAGATGTTACATCGAAAAGCGAAGACCATTATCGAATAAGCTGATCGATATCTACATCCTCGAACAGCAGTTTTTGTGGGAACACTCGATGAGCTGCCGTGGGCAAGAAATAAGAATAGTTACCCCTTTGCCACAACTATAATTTTTTCAAATATAGCAAGTTATTGCGAGTTTTACATCATAAAGTATGCCTATTACGTTATATGAATTACAATGAATATAACAGGATTATCTCCAGTCAGGCATGACTATAACTTATTGGTCTGTCCACGGCCTTCCAAAAAGCGAACGGACTTGAGAGGTAATGTTTTGCTCATATTCATTCTCAGAGGTAATGTTTTGCTCATATTCATTCTCATAGGTAATATTTTGCTCAACATGCTACATATTTCAAGATTTTCAGGTACCTGTATCTGCCGTAAAAATATTTTCAGACTTTAAAACAGCGTGTTAACATGGTGAAACAGCAGTAATTAATGTTTAAAATTAAAACACATTTTGTATATAGAAAATAACCAATTTTGGAAGCATTAATAAATTTCGGATTAAGGTGCACAAGGAAGGTTCGGTCAAGCGGAAAAGGGCGGACATGAGGAAAAATCTGACGAACATGGGTAGATTTGGCATGTGTGGGTGGACAAGCCAGTTATAAGTTTTAACCCGCTTCCAATACTTATTGTCTACCAAGACAATTTCCAGAATATAGTTTTAGTATGTTGTTTGGTTATATATTGCTTTCACTTCATTTAGAAAGGTGTACATAACTAGTTCGACACGATGGTTTTATTATAAAGCTAAAGCATAACTAAAAGATTCTAGTTTTTCAAAGGTTTTAGCCTCGAACAGCCAGATTGTGTTTAATATAGCTTGTCTTCTGTTGGTTGGTCATGTATTGTTTTAAGGACGTTTAGAGTCAACAGTATAAGTTTTTTATTGAATGCGGTAATGCTTCTCTCTACCCAAAACGTTGACTTTGATATACTTGTTAATCGATCTTCAGGATTTTAAAGCTCAAATAACCCGATTTTCCGTATATTGCTTTCTAGGAATCTTTATTTGACTATTTAGTTTTATATTTCACATTAGTTTATATGGTTCAATATTGGTCACAGCTCATGACTGTTTGGGCAATTTAATTCTGATATAGATATATGCTGATGTCGCGCGCACCACCACACTCGTACATTCGTACTTAGTACATTTAAATTTTATGACACGTGCATAATAAAATTCCTGTGCCTATGCTCTCCGCCCTTTTCACTCTCGCTTGGGAGATACTAGTAAATATCGGTAGCTATGTTACATTTACACGGAAATAGAAAGAATATTAAACCGTGGTAATGTTTAATAGAGCGAACTGGGGACACGCGATTTTGAGTTACACGCGACTGATGAATTCAAAATAATTATTAATACTTATAGCTACAGACGCAAAGAATTAATGCCATACTAGTGCATGAGGCTTACAGTCACCGCAAACATGTTATACGTAACAAGCAAGCATGCTTTCGTTACTTTTTCAAATCAAAATAACAATTTATTTAACTGCATGGTTTTAGAATACACATATAGTATGCTATCTATGAAACGTATCTTCTGCTGTAAATGTCATCAAAATTTAATCATGTATTACGCTTAGAGATATATAGTTTAAAACCAGATTTTACAACTGAAAAAAATTTGAATTGCATGACTTTAATGTACCTTTCCTAAGCTGTTGTAAAAATCAACATTTCCTGCACACAAATATCGTCCGAGCAAAGTTGCGTGCGTTGTAAATACAGTGGCAACTTCCAACTTCCTAACTCGCGCCATGATAAGACCAACGCCAGCCATCCATTCGTGAAAATGGCCTACTACGAAAGGAGGCTTGTCTTCAAATTGACTAATAAACTAAAATGCGAACATTTGTACACAGTACATAATATTGCATAAATCAATATCGGTAGCAATCAACAGAGACACATGTCAATGATAAAATTCTGTTAGTTCTTAAAAACCTAAAAAATGCATAAAAATCAATACTGGCATCAAACGACCCACTGTGCAGATAGTTCCCTAGATGGAACATTTTTAGTTGTGAAGCCACATTTGCGCAAAATGTGGGACCACACAAACCACTGATAATGTGAAATATTTAAACTGGGAAACGCAAATGTTGATAAATACGTTAGAAAACAGTCATTTTTCCAAATAAAAAATGTCAGAGAACTACGGTGTATTCTCAAATTGAACATTGTTTAACCCGATATGCAAAGCAGAATGGACTGCTTAAAATTTGTAAATGACATCACAACATAAGCAAATACTGAATATTTTGTATTCTTGCCAACGCTATTTTGCTCTTCGGGTACTTTCTGAAACTACTTAAGCCTAAAAATACCATAGCCGCTAATGAAATAGTTCTGATTGCCTCAAAAACACCGAAAAAATTATATGGCTAACCGGAGGAAAGCCAGAAGTGTATTCGTATTTTGACAGAAATACGCGCAGATGGAAAGCTTCGCATTGGCGGCTAAACTAAGACAATAAAGGGGACTGGTCAGAACACAAAATAATAATCCAGCAGCCATAACAGAAATACCAGCTAAAATCATATTATATCACCGTTTTCCAATCACCGATATACTATACAGTTTTCAGGAATGTAACATTCATTACATTTTTTCCAAAATTTTTCATTTCCCGCATATTCATCAGATACAAAGTTTTCAACAATATGAAATTCAAGAATACAACTACACGAATATACCTCGTTAAGAAACCAAGCAACTAAAAAGCCTAGCACAAGCGCATCATTTGATTCTTTGTCCTCCCACGGTATTCCGATGTGGCACGTCTCCCATAGCTCTCGTTTCCAACCGTCAAGGCGCCACGCAGACGATCCAATGTCGAAAAGAACTACTCGGGGATAGCCGTCAATAAGCCACCGACCGAAATATACCTGAAACAAGAATTTCTTGATTAAGCAACGAGCAACATCGTGATTGTTTTCATTCTAACCCAGCCAACAAACCAGGCTCATATCATCTGCCTAAACATGAATGACCGCAGTAGGGTCCTTTATAACCTGATATCAAAATCACTGTGATATTCGTTGAAGCGACCATGCTACTGGTAGTGATCTACAAACAAAACACTGTAATACTAGTTGCTTGCCTTATCGCCAAGATGGTGAATTCTAAATATTGAATATGTAATTCAGACTCAGACAGACGTACACAGCTATGTTGAGCAGTTAATTACAAAATCAACCACTGAATATCAGCTATGCTGCTTGAATAATTGAGAAGATATAATAAATTATTGTGCTCGCAATGTTCAAGTACATAGAGGATAGACTGCGCTACAAAATGAGAGAAAATACATCCATATAGCTCGAGCGGTTGTGAAGACATTACCATTTTTGTGTTGGGTCCCACAGGCCCATTAAAAACGCGTTTTGACCCAACCCTGCTGTAGAAATACTTAGATATATATAGAATGCATTGCACGCACGACAAAATGAGACAAAGAACCTTGAGCGGTCGCACAGATATTAACATTTTCGTGTATTTTTAATCCCATGGGTCCATGAAAAAACCCAGTTTTGACCCAACCCTGTAGCACAAATAATGATAATAGCGCATATGTATAGCTACACTGAAAAAATATGTACTGTGAATTTTTGGCCCCTTTGGGAACCGACCCGAGCCATTTTCGCAAATCTTTTCCGGAGGAAAATATTTGAATCTGTGTTTGCACTAAGCTAAAGGGCACAAATAGATATTTCAAGCTTTTAAATGAGCTATGTCGTGAATCAATCTTTCGAGCCAATTGTGTCACCCTAAGCCCCAATAACGGACAGTGTCAAATTTCACAACTGCCACCACTAATAAGAATTCTTCGCTTCGCCCACTTCACTCATTACGCTCAGAATTCAATAACTTATAACTTCAACGACGAGGGAAATAAATTGAGGGTGTCTAGTCAGTGCTCAATAACTATTTCGAAGTTTGAAATAAAATATCCAAAGCATAGACCACTTTAAAGTTCCATAATACGCGATTAAGGTTAATGTTACAAACATTTTCAGCACATAAGAAAACGATAGCACCCGTTATTTCTCTCTCCAATTACGGAAAATATATATGTTTTTAACTTCCGAAATATATAAATCACACATTTCAAAATATGTACGTTCAAACATTCTTCATTATAGGCCTAAACTCTTAGAGTGTTGGACGAATCTCGTGCCAATATAATAATTTTCATCGCATTCAGCAACTACCAAAACTATACTCTTCTAATTATGTAAACACAACGCAAAAAATATAGCTTTAAACGGACGGCAAAATAAAACGAATCGAATAATCGGTTATATTACGGGCCCTATAAGTCAGTCGCTCAACTCCAACAAGCTAGAAGCATATTAAGTCAATTCTATTAGGGTATTTTTAAATGTTGGTTCATAGCTCCAAAATGTCAAACTCGCACAAGTTCTGCGTAATTTAGGTAAAAAATCACTAGAGCAGCTAAAAAAGTAGATACGAAAGTATCTTTTACGCAAAAATGTCGAAAATCCTATCAATCCATTGATGCCTTATGCGTGACACAGCTAGACCATAAGAATTCTACAAATTACCACCGGTATTAAAGGAAACAAGGTAGCTCTGAATTAACAAAGATCTCACCTGCACGCCGTTTTCACGCAGCACCTTAATAGCCTCTCGCATAGCATAGTGCTCAGGCTCGATAATTTCCACTTCAAGCCTAACAGTACTTTCATTGTAGGGACCGATCATGCAATAATTATCGCCAAGCTCATCGGTCGAAATAGCAGCCTTTGTTCGTAGTACTGTGTAGATACCACCAACTGCAACATAATCTATCACAAATTTATGAATGCACAATCAAGTGTATAAAATACTGGCTTGCAATTTTATGAGTAAATTGTGCAGCTTAGCTTGTTAGTGTCCATAGCACTGTTCGTCGGTAATCGCACTGATACCTTATAGGCGCCCATAATTCGGTTGCAGTGATGCCGTTTATTTTTAGGGATTCGTACGTGGATGCCGTTTGGAAGCCATAGCTTGACAGACATATACAATCACCCAATTCAGATCCGCTCATGTTTATTCGTTTAAAGCCATTACAGTTATTCTGAACGATTCAGTGCAATATACTATTAACTCGTAAAGCGAGTGAAAACGGGGCGAATGTGGGTACTTTTGCGTTAATCGACCATTTTGTGCCCAAATTCATGCCCCTCACACCGCATAAAGTTTCATGCTAACAATTATGCAGCGGCACTACTTCCATGACAACGTTATGGTCTTTTTAGTCATTACATCAAAACCGAAGAACTATTGATTTATTCTAACAATGTCCAAAACACAAAATATTTTGAAATTTATAAATGACAAAATTTAAGAAAAAATATAATCTGAAATGTGATTTTTACGAGGTAGAACCCCTAAGATTTGCATTATTTGGTGCATACCACGTAAATACAATAATTGTTTTTATCATATTGGCAACACCAAAAACCTATATATAGACAAGATCGGTTGACCTGCATACATCAATATTGGTAAGTGTCGAAATTTGACATTTTTACAGCCAAAACTTACAAATGTCCGGCACCGTCCCACATGGTTAATAACACAGCCAATATGGTCTTAAAACAATGAAACCAGCAGATTTAAGGGATAAAATAACCCTAGATAGATAGATAAGAGTCTAGATGGGGTATAAAAGAAACCTGAATAGGCCAAAAAAGGCCCTTTTCAGCACCCCAAGTCCTAGTAAAGTTCTATTCCAAAATACACTTCGCAAACCCAACAATTCTAGATAAACTCAATTTATGTCCATCCTCTTGATCCAAAGTCTCAGTTCCGAAGAATGTCTCTCGTAAATCCCTCAAGGCTAAGCAGTTCATTGTCAAATGTTGAGCAGTCTCCGGCTCAGTTCCGCAGAATGTGCACAAGTTGTTATCCAGTAAACCTATTCTGTATAAGTGGGAGTTAAAAGTCCCATGTCCTGTCAAAAATTGTATGGCTATTCTCATACGGTCTTTATTCAGTTTCCAAAGGAATTTTGATCTAAGTTTATTAGGTTTATCAAAGAAAACCCTAGTCTGTCTAAAATCAGTATTATTAGTCCATCTCCTACTATGTTCTATAATTGACCTTTTCTCCAGCCACGTTTTAATTACAGTAACACTAATAGGTACATGAGGTTCCTGTCCTAGAGTCTTAATATTAGACCCGTGCCTAGCTAATTCGTCAGCTATTTCATTACCTAATACTCCGGAATGCCCTTTTACCCAGCCCAGAGTCACCGTATTGTTTCGACCTAGTCTGTGAAGCCACTTCACACACCCAAGGGTGCATAGTGATTTAACCTGCCTTTTCCCGAGAGCCAACACCGCAGCTTTACTATCACTAAAAATACCTATCTTTTTATTCTTAAGTCTAAAACCATGTGTTATCATGGCACATCTTTCGATGGCCAGCACCTCTGCCTGAAAGACAGTACTCAAGCTACCCAGGGGGAATGATTCCCTTACTTTACCCGGTATATATATACCTGCACCACATCGCCTGAGACCATTCTCAGTGACCGAACCATCCGTATAACATAGCAAGTCAAAGTCATCTTGCCTAACATCAGCCCAGTCATTACAACTCCAATTCTGTTTATGTCTTATAGAGCTAATAATATCACATGATAGGTTCAATAAACCTTCAACATTCTTGGTCAACATATGCATATGAGCAGATGATCCCAATGCATGATTCCTTTGCCAAAGGCCTAGGTTCTTAAGCCTCATGTATTCTTTAACCGCACTTTCTTTGATTAAGATATCAATAGGCGGTATACATAAAATTGTCTCAATGCCGCGCACCGGAGTAGATCTAAAAGCACCAGTTATCATACGACAAGTCATAGCTTGAACCTTTTCTAACATTTTTCGATAAGTAACGAGTTCAAACCTATGCCACAAACAAATTACCCCATAAAGGATTGTTGGGAGAACAACTGTTCTATAAAGGAAGTATATAACTTGAGGACGAAGACCCCAGTTACTTCCAATAAACCTCTTAAGAGCAAAGAGAATTCTAAAGGACTTAAGCCGTGCTTCTTCAATATGAGTCTTCCAAGTTAGACGATGGTCTAACCATAGACCAAGATATTTAACCTTATCACCGAACGGAATAACTGCGCCTCCAATGCGAATATCCGTTAGGCCGTCCAACCTTCTTTTCCTTGTAAAAATTACACCCTTACACTTTTCTGCATTAACAGAAAGGCCTCTAAGACAGCACCACGCATGAAGCTCATCCAGAGACCGCTGAAGTCTGTGGCAAGTAGTTCTTAGACATTTTGAAGATGTCAGAAGGACTAGATCATCAGAATATCCTACGCACAACACCCTGTTAACATTAAATCTGTTAATAATATCATTTACCACTAGACACCAGAGCACGGGGGAAAGAACACCTCGTTGCGGAAATCCCCTGTTCGCTCTGACCGCCAGTCTGGCTTGTCCCTTTTCAGCTACAATAACTCTCATCCACAATAATTTATGAATCCAAGTTTTGATGAAATTTGGAATACCAGATTCATCCATGCTTTTTAGGATGAACTCAAATTTTGTGCAGTCAAAAGCTCCAGTAATGTCTAGGAACACCGCAAGAATAAATTTGCCAGAAACCATTTCCTGTTCAATCCATGCCGTAGTATTCTGAAGGGCAGATGCATTCCTTCCTTCACGATAGGCATGTTGATTATAATGTAATTTGGACTTGCTCAAGATGTCATGTATTATATAGTCTGACACCAATCTCTCAAGAGTCTTCAAAACAAAGGATGACAAATTAATGGGTCTAAATGCCTTAGGCTC
>JASANE010006604.1:0-16523 GCA_030248225.1 Trileptium ribeirensis | reverse complement strand
AAAAATGACTAATGACTTTTTTGGCTCCAATTATCTTCATTTTTACACCATATGACCAAAAAACGTCAAGGATCCCTAATTTGAGGTCGTTATAGTAAATTTTTTAACCGTTTTTATGCCATGGCTTCCCAAATACCACCCCCCTGCTGCTCAGAAAGGTACCATAAAATGGCCTCTCGTATGCTCCAGATTGCATATAGCCTCGATTTTGTGACCGTATCTCGTGCAGGCAGTCAGCGCGGTCAAAATGACGTTATGCGGAACTCCGTATATCAAAAATTAAGCTTTTTACGCATATTTTTGGGTCAAATTTAACACTTTTAAAACACGGGGGTGCCGATTTATACCGGTTATTAAATGGAAACGAAGCGGCCATAAGCGGTAGCTATTTATATCGATAGTTTAGCCTAGGGGAAGCGTTATGCAAAAAAATTCAAAACATACCCTTTGCCAGATATGATAGAATGCCGGAAGTAGCTGATGGTCGGGGAGGGGTAAAAATGTGAAATGGCCAATTCGACCGTGTTTAACCAGCATAGTTAACTTGAAAACGGTATGTAAGATATTCTATACCACAATTTCCACTATGAGGGTACAAAATGGCAGCCCATATCAACTGCCAGTGTACATGCCTGAGACCATGGTCGGGGGGGGGTAAATTTAGAATTTTTTAAAAAAATAATTTTGCGACATATGTCGTCCAAATGTATTGCCACAATGTATTATGAACCAAAAGCGTGAAATTTCCTCGAAATAACATCATATGTTCGATTTTTCCACATTTTGGTGGTGGTCGGGGGTGGGTAAAAGCCTGAGATCAACAGGTCGGGAACGAGATAGAGCTCAGGTCGTTTCACCATTCGCTTCGTGATTGGAAAGAACCATAACAGACAAATTAATTGACTTCCACTGACTCTACCATACCCCTAGCTAGCAACGGTCGGGTGGGGGTAATCAAATTTGCTAAAATCGACCTTTTGACCCTAGCGCTGGGGCAAGTAACAGCAAGCACCTGGGTTAATATTTTTTCAAAAGGCACGCAGGGGACAGGTATGATATATGAACAACGTTTATGTACCATGCATAAGTAACGAGCAATGACCAAAAAAAGAATTTGGTCGGGTGGGGGGGGTAAAACTGGGGTTCATGCCATATCGACAGCTATCACTCTCCATGATTGGAGTAGATTTGAATATCGTGCAATTAAAAATATTGTGTAGCCCTGACTAATCCTGCATACAAAAGAATTTGGGCCATAACTTCGAACACGGAGCCACGACACTACCCGAAAAAAAGAGGTCGTAAATTTAGTCATTACGATTTTTGTCAATTTGGGACTTATGTGGATGTCCAGCCTCTTACGGCGTGCGTGAAGCCGAAAATTTTTTTTGTTTGAACTAGCTAAGTAATGAGGCTTTCTAGCGTAAATGACATTTTTACCAGTTCCCTGCACGTTTATGTGCTACTGGCCAAAATATCCAGTTTTACTCCCCCCCCCGACCAAAAGGTCATCGTAGCGTGAAATGACCCATCTGGTAATTTTTATAACCACTGCATAGCGCGATGCAGCTTTCTGGATTTAAACCAGTACATCAATTTGACTGCAACACTGAATGACTACAAGTTACAGTATTCGCCATAATTGACTGTTGCGTTACGAGCGATCGAACATCAAACCATAAAATTTAAGAAAAAATATTTTTCCACGAGCAAATGGTAAGCGAGCAGGGGTCAATTGCGGCGAACACTATAGATTCCATGAAAATTTCAAATATCTTACAAGATTTATTAATCCACTAACCAAGTGAAACTCTAATCCCACGAGCAACAAGACAAGAGACAGCCTTTTGGATGCCAGGCAGTTCAGGAGCTAGTGTCACAATGCTAACCTAAAGCATGCTAATTAAAAAAAAAATTGCTAGATACAATTATTAAAAACATAAATAAGCTAGCTCAATAAGCTGCTTTCGAACACTATCAAAGTTGAATTCTCAAAAAATTCACTGTAAATAGATTCATATGCGGTTACCCAGCGTATGTATCAATAAACATTCGCTGGACTAACTATTGCGTCGGACCAAATTTTTTTACGTAACTTCTTCAGTTGCTCTCAGTTTATG
The DNA here is from genome assembly GCA_030248225.1 of Trileptium ribeirensis. NCBI lineage: Eukaryota > Metazoa > Nematoda > Enoplea > Enoplida > Thoracostomopsidae > Trileptium > Trileptium ribeirensis. The sequence continues at coordinate 14,403 of JASANE010006604.1, read as the reverse complement.
ATAACTTGTTGCTTAAGTCGTAATCTCAGACCCGCAGCGGGAGTAACAAGTTAATTCGTTCAAGTGAGTCATACGGATTTCGTGGATTGCAGAATGATGGTTGATTTTCATAATGATCTTTACATACTCAGTTCAGTGCTTAAAGGTTGTTGACCCGTGTTTGTGCATTTTCCAGCGTAGTCAGACACAAAATGGAACCTCATAAAAGTCGCACATAGTGCATAGTCGCACGCTTGGTATAACACTGGCAATGAAAACACTGTAACGGCGCAAATATTTCTTGGACACGAGAAATATTCAAGAAACACAACGTCTTCTTCTTGCCCTAAATTAATGAACACTCGACAATTGTCGTAATACTTTCCGTGAAAATTAGATATACTATTATTTTGGAATTGGAAAACCAATACCACGTTACATATACGATGTACATGTGTCTGCTTTCAGTGTATTCAGTAACTTCGAAAACTTATGAATGTGCAGCATATTATAACGTTTTTCGCACAATTAAATTAATCAGGCTCGTGCAAACTCATGCCTATTGCAGTGACATATTATATACCATTACATGCAATGACACCAACAGCACATTTACTTCGTTCACTAAGGTGAGTTTTTCTTGTAATATAAAATCAATGATGAAGGAATACTCGTATTGGATAAATATACAGATACATCTATTAATTTTTATAATCAAAATTTCAGAAACCGCTCCGATGCGAAACCAATGTAGTCATAATTTAAATTTCTGCAAAAAGTATAAGCACCAGTCTATAATCTGTAAACGACTGATGCGATTTCTTAAGGCTCATATTTTCGTAGTATTTACGTTACTTGGTGAAATTCTAGTTATACATTACTCGACAGTAATTGTCGCTTTTCGAGCCAGCAGCGACATGAACATCTTGAAACTAGTTTTACTATATACACATTTTTATCATATATCAATATATTAAATATATTCTTTATATTTATAATAAAATAATTGAAACGGAGAGAATGGAGTTTCCACTGTGGACGCTCGGGGGAAAATTGTTATAGAATTCTTTTTCTATATGTTTCTGTCATTCATAAATCATATTCGTATGGATGGATTTGGGAAAATTTTTTATTCAATAGCAAAAGTGACGCGCATGTGCACCTTAGTTGAACGCGAAAAGCTCCGACCCTTCTTCTTGCTCAAAATGGCACAAAACAGGTTTTAAGGGTTCTTTACCAATTTTGGCTACACGGGTACCAGTTTCTCACAACACAGGCGTCGCATACATTTAGAATCAACTATCAAAATTTATAACTTTGCTGACCACAACTTTCTTGTAGGACCATTCCCTGGGTCGCTGTGAGGCCGAATATGGTTCGTCGGCCCTTTGCCAGAAATAGCGATTTTTCAATTTTCAGTATGTTATTGCGTGTTTTGCCTTATAATGAGTGCACATTAGGTTATCAAGCACGCTGGATAGGATACGATGACTCTGCTATTTAGACTCTAGCCTGACCATATTATACCTTTTAATAGAATTTCGATCGTTTTACGGTCGACGGATCCGATTTTCAAAATGTAGTTCACTTTCAATTGTTTAATCATGTATTGCTAGCAGGGTATCAAGAATGGTCTATAATATAGGTTTTTCTGAACACAGAATACAATGATTTGGCTATGTAGAATTTAGAAAGCATATTGAATACTTTTTCTTGGGGTTGGAGTCAACGAGCCCGATTTACATAATACAGTCTGTCGTCACGTTTGGTTGCGTATAATAAATTGTCTATATAGGCTTTCCAGTATTCTGAATACGATGGTCTGGTTATATAAGAAGAGAACAAATACTTGATGCGTTGCCAGTTCTTTTCGATAGTTTTAGGGTCGACGAGGTTTTGCGATTTTCAATAGGTTCAAGAATTCTTAGGGTGGTACATACATCAAACACAACCTGTTACATTATCTACAGAATCAGGATGAACAGGACATTTTGTCAACTTGGATATACAAGTTTCGAATTTATGCGTGGAACAATCAAGCCAGATGGCCGGTCAGTAAATATATTGATAGTTTATCGGCGACTCCAGACACTATTGCGTGCCTATTACGTCGACTTACAGATATGTTGACAAATATTACAGTGGATACAACAAATCTGTTGATTATATGCAACTTCAATATACCTACTATGACAGGTGAATATTATCGGTTCTTTTGATTTATCCCAACATGTCAGAGGATCAACTCATGACCATGACAATACGCTGGAGCTGACTCTTAGTGGTATCCATCTTTCGATGTGAAGACTGTATCGCGAGATATGGGCTGCGAAACACTGGTACCGTATAACCTGATTTGGCAAAGAACCTTTAAAACCTGTTTTTGCCATTTTAACCAAAAAGATGTGGTCAAGGCTGTTCGCGTTCAACTGAAATGCACATAGTCTTCTCTTTTGCTATTGAACAAAAGCTTTTATTGAAATCTATCTTGCTAAAACGAGTTATGAATGACAGCGACAGACAAAAAAGAATTTCACTATTTTCCCCACAGCGGCCTCAGTGTAAACTCCGCTCGTTCTGTTTTAATAATTTTGTACAGTGTACCTCATTTACATTATGGCCGTAAACTTCACTTATGTCGGATACCGACTCGGTGTCCAGTATCGCTTCGACTGGATGAGCACCGTTTTTCGAGCGGTTAATAAACGGTCCTTCCAAATGAACACCTGAAATCATGTTTATATATTAGTGCGAATGCCAAAGACAATGTGGGAGCCATTCCATGAAATTACGACCTTAGATTATACCGAACACCTTTAGTATGACTTTGATTCTAAAGAAACAAATGTCAATAAAAAATTTGTTTCAATAGCAAACCGAGATATGCGATAAAATCCGTTTCTACCACTAAGCCAGAATCTTACACATAGGTCGGCGTATTGTAATTTAGACACTGCAAATAGCTGCGACGAAAAAATCAACATTATGTTACTGCGCGACGAAAGATGATGATAAATTTGCCTGCTATATAAAAACTAGTAACTCTATCGAGTTTGCAGAGCGTAGTGAAGCATAGGTACACCTACGCCTTTTGCGTGCACAGCCAATCAGCTCTCGATAGAATACGTCGATATGCTATATGCGGATATCACACAATACCGAACAAGTTAGCACAAAACTAACACCGGCAATGAGTTTCACATGCCCGAAAACCAAAAGTGCAAGCTATCAGCCTTTCAGGACGCCACAATAAAATTAAGAATTTTGGGTCGAGGAACCAAACCAATACCGGCAATGAGTTTCCTAAGTCAAACTTTTTAGACGCCCAGGACGTCAGAACAAATTTTCGAATTTCTGGGTCGAGGAGCCATAGGGACGAAATACCCTTGTACCCATGGGACCATGGGTCGCAGAAAAAACCAACACCGGCAATGAGTTTCTCATGCAAAAAACCCGTCGCAGAGCAAAACCAACACCGGCAATACGCTTCTCATGCCCGGAAAATATCCCAAGTGTAACTTTTCAGCCGTCCAGGACGTCAGAACAAATTTTCGGTCGAGGAACCATGAGGGTGCCATACCTCAAACCCCATAACTTGCAGAATCGGAGCTTTAATCGAAAAAGGCATCGGCATTTATCATTATATTATGACATAAAACCAAACAGAGAAAAAACCGAAAGTTAAGATAAAAATAACCTTGCCTCCGCGAAGGGTACCAAAGTGGGGTAAAAACCATCATTTTGACCCCTGACCCCGAACCATGGCGGTGTTATACCAGGTACCCCAGGAACCATGGGTTACAGAGCAAAACCAACACCAGCAATGGGTTTTTCATGCCCAAAAACTCTCAAGCAAAAATTTTCAGTCGCCCTGAAAAGTCAAACAAATTTTCACACTTTGGGTCGAGAAACCACGGGGGCGCCATACCCGTACCTCAAATCCTATAACTCCATAACAGGAGTATTAATCGAAAAACAAAAAAAAGACGCATAGGAATTTATCATTTTACTATGAAATAAATCCAACCAGAAAAAATTCTAAAGTTAAGATAAAAACAGCCTTGCTTCCGTGAAGCGTACTAAAATGGAGTAAAAAACCCATATTTTGACCCCTGACAACGGGACCAGACATCAAATCTAAAAAACGCTCGGAGATGTATACGGTAAATCGACTATGCCGGCTGGATTGAGCCTAAGATCATGAAAATCGGTTAAGTTGTTTCCGAGTTATGACCGATCACACACACGGAATTTAAAAGATTTCACCAATGCAACACGCAATCTCTACTATGTTACACTACGCTCTGATTACTAAAGGGTCGGTTTGGGAATGGCGGGCAGAGTAGGTACATTGCCGATGCATTCTACAACACAGCCATTATTACCATATTTATTAAAAATAGATCCATTATGTTACTTAGTTTCCCCACAAGTCCTAACTTTATAGTGGCCCTATGGTCCTTAGAAATTGGCGAGATAGAATAGAACTGTAAAATATCCCAGTTACAGATTACGATCGTAGACTTTAAATTTAGAAAAAGCTTTATCCGATCGATTCAGCGACAATTTGAGAGCAAATAATTTTAACTACCACGTTCAACTATTGTGATTAATATTGCGTATGCCTAAAAATCTGTTATTACTAGCTGTATCAGGAATGATTGAACTGGGCGGAGCGAAGGTAACTCCGACTAAATAAAAGAGTGGATCGGTAGTCCTTAGAAATCGGGGAGACTGTGAACAAAACTATAACATACTACAGTTAGAGATGCCGATAGTAGACCTTAAATTCGGAAACAGCTTTATTCGGTTGATTCAGCGGCAATTTTGGAGCAACTAATTTCAACCGCCACTTCAACTGTTGACATTAATGTGGCGTAAGCCTGAAAATCTGTTATTACTGACTGTATCAGGAATGATTGAACAAAGCGGAGCAAAGCTCCCTCAATACGTTTAGGTCACAACACAAATTATATTTGACATTTTTCAATAAACATTAGTAAACGATGAAATATCAAAAACAAAATTAGAGAATTTCTTTTTGCAAAAGTTCCTAGCAATTTCCTAAATCTTACCACGGGTCAAATCAATTTTTTTGTAACATTTTCCGAAATTATTTTAAATAACCAAATAGAAGAAAATTAGTTCAAAACAGGAAAAAAATTCCATCACAAAAAGTCAAAAATTACTTTTCATTTTGAAATAAATGAATTTTTCCTAATATAAAAAGCTCATTTTTCACAAAAGACATTTTGAAAATGCAGTCGTGAATACATCCCTACCTTGCATCAAGCGGAAACATATCAATACGCTCAGATTAAATAGCACCAGAACACATTAGAGTATAAAAATTCATAAAATTCTGAAACGTTCACGTCATCAACTTTCTCCACGCGAGCATGCTCTGTGAAAGTAACTGACGAAGGTTATTTAACTGCGGAAAAACAAAATTGCTATAAATAGAACCTTCGTACCTAAAATACTGGCACCGTGCTTACTTCCTCGAGATCGTTTCAGTTGTGGTAATGCCTAAAAATAAATAATGGGTTAAGACTTCAGTGGAAAAACTGGTCAATCAGATGCTTTGACAATATCACTAATGTATTGTTTCATATTCTAGTAAACGAGCTCTATTCAACATTGCAATCGGCCCTGCATAAGAACCAGCCAAACGACCTAAACATAAAGTGAAATTTGACAAGACAAAATTATTGTTAGTACTTCATGAACAAATTAGCCAAATCCTATCATAGTTGTTGAACAAGTTTTTGCATGGAGCACTGGTTTACTTTTACGCCCAAACACCTGGGCTACCCACTAAACACGCAAAACTATCAAAGAAGACTACTGTAAAATTACCAGAATATTGCAAGTTTTAACCTACTGATTTTATTGAACTGATAGAATTGAGGTGCTTAGCCATAAGCATTCCTCGACGTTTAGCCCAAAATCTGCTGCACAAAGGACTTACAGAAGTGTATTATTATTGCAGTGGCACATGAATAACAGCTTTTATATATGCAACACGTGCATTTTTCGAAATTTTCCCTTAAACAGAGGTGAATATTAATATTATTTTATCGTTCCTACAGTACAATATACGAAATGGAACAAATGAATACATATCGCGCATGTATTTATTTCGTCCAAGTATGCTGTTAAATATTGCGCAAGATACCAACATTTGCGAACCAGCTACTAGGTCCATTGGAGACGAATAACACTGTGCAATGTGGTTTTGTGATTGTTACAATATTATTCGGTAACGAGATGGCAGCTTCTCGACAATTTGACTCAGTTCTCTCAAGTTAAAAGAACTGGCCAAAGCTCAAAATGGTATTGCGACAACAAAAATAACGCCATTCAATGCTGTGAAGCGATAAAAACAAACCAACTTTTGGAAATGGACGTGCGGACACTTAAACGTAATGAATTTCAAAAAAAGTGAGTGAAGCAATAGACAAAATATTTTATCTTATTTATGTACACATGTATTTCAAATAAGTATTTAATCAATTTATAATAAGTATCATGTTTTACACAACTGATATCAAATTCACCAAAAAAAGCTGGCTAGCTAAAAATTAACTAATTAATAAGTAATATCAACTAACTAGCTAATTAATTAACTAATTAGCACATATGACAAAATCATAGATAAGAGTCACATATTCATGATCAGGGACATCGCAAAATCCCCCGAGCGCAAAAAACAGCAATTTTGGAATGATTTTAATATTTGCATAAAATTAACTAATTAGCATTTATATAAGGCCAAATTTTAGAGCTTCAGAAATGTCATATTCGTGATCAGCGACATAGAAAACCCCCATGTGCAATTTTGTTTTCATTTCTGAGCACTTTGATATTTTGGAAAAATTAGCTAATTAATAATTAATGTTATGTTCGAAATAGAATATTAGACCAGTTTTGATATTACTGTGGTTTCGGTTACTTAATCCTACCAGACGCATATAAATGTTATCAGAAGAACCAGATACAAAAAATGAAGATAAATAGACATCTTAACATTGACTTTCGTAATAGTCGCAACGTTACTAGCTAAAACTATGACGTCGCAGAACACCATTATACGGCGTAGGTTATTTACGCTGTCATTAAACATGAATGAAAATCACTTTAAAGGCGGATAACCTATTATTTATAGCAGTATATATGTAAAACCTTAACATATACGGCGTAGGTTATTTACGCTGTCATTAAACATGAATGAAAATCACTTTAAAGGCGGATAACCTATTATTTATAGCAGTATATATGTAAAACCGTAACATACTCCAAAATATCTCCGCGGCAACCTAGCCCAACCAACTGTGGCTAGACAACCTGGAAGGCCAACAAGCCAGGGGTTACGTTTATGATGCATATACTCACAAAAAGAATTTGATATTTGTTCACTGTCGCAGCGATATTTGCTAAATTATGGAATAACAGGTCACACAACACCGCTATAAAGCGTAGGTTGCTCAAGCTGCCATACAACATGAGCAAGAATCAACTTAGACGACGAAAAGCCAATTATTTTATATGATACACATGTGAAAACCTAACACTGTGCAAAAACATGTTCATTTTGTCCTAATTAATTCCGCCAACTGTGGCTACACAACCTGGAAAAGCAAAGGCCGTGGTTACAAGTCACAAAAAGAATTTGGTGGAGGTAATAGAGAATTCCTATTCGCACCAACAGTCTGTCCTGACTCAAACTTTCGCTCACAAATTCCACTTGGCTCAGTTTCTTTGCGTTGGCCTAAATAAGATTGTCTACATAAGAGAACTTTGGCACAGAGCTTTTAATTGCAAAACTTTAAATCAAAGCCAAACAGAAATTAACGTAAGCTTACACTATGCCTTCTGTTACTACACAGTATTCCAAAATTCACCTGTTTATAGAAGTCAAACTTTGAGCTGATCAGAGTCGGACAAAACGCCGTCACGCCATGCTTAAGAATTTTCTTTGCGACATGTGATACATTGTCGCAGAGCTGATTCACATTTGAGCTTGATGAAAAGTCTATTCCAAATCCACCTAATACAGTCAAAAAATATTATACATTTTCAGATAATAGTAACATTAATACAGTAAAAGTTCTCTATCTTAGATCGCTCTACTCTAAGAAGAACACATATTATACACCAGAATCAAAGAAAATTTTGGATTCTGAGTAAGTAGTGAAACGAGCCAGATAAAGAATTCTGGCCCGCCAGTGCAATAAATTTCCTGCTGAATGTTTATTGTTTTTTGGGGTGAACAATTCGACGTAGACTGGACCGACTGATTCGCGATAAAATTTCTATTTGCACGCAAAAATAGATTCTAGCTCTTTCTGGCCGTAAATAAATGTAGAAAGGGCTCGTTTAAGTCAAAAAGGGTCCCAAAAACGTATTTTAGCTGTTTTTCAATAACCGGTTCATTTTATGGAGATATTAGGGCTCTAGAATGTCATCAATGTTTTTGCTACCGCCAGGTTTAAAGTCCAAATGGGTTTTTAATGGCCCATCAGATCCGGGAGTGCTACAAACGCTTGTTTTTTATTTCAGCGACTCAATGAAAATTCAGGCATGCTGTAAAGCGTTCAACATTTTTCTTGTTTTCGATATTTTAGTGAGCGAACTAGTATAGACCATGACAGAAATTGTAAAAATCATTCCATCGGATTTCGATTTTCTGCTTGTTTTCTATACGTTAGAGAGTGAAATAAGAATCAACTTGGTCAAATGGCTTAAACAATACGCCGTAAGGGGTTCAGCATTTTGCTCGTTTTCGATATTTTAGTGAATGAAATAACGAAGGGCATTGCTATGACTGAAAAAAATTTTTCAGTTTATAACAAACTAATAAAAATGTGAACACAGAGGTTCCTTTTTTAACTTATCGTTTAGGGAACTTTTTCTAACTTGTATTTGTGATTTTTCTTGAACGAAATACACATTAAGAGACGACTTCAAAGCAATTATTAACTACAGCTAGATTTTCACAAATTCAACAGTGTCCAAATCAATCGCACTTTGAGCCAGTCAGATATAAAGAATATAATTTTTGGCTCCCCAGAAACAAAAGCGGAGAGTTGTATTACTGGATCGGATTTAATGAGGGGAACACAACGACGGGTGACATGCCTATCGGGAAAATTTTACAATATTCACGGGGATACTGTACCCAAGGTGGGCACAACGTGATCTTACCGAACTTAAATTAAAAATTAAGAGTCCGGGAACCTCGCTATAATTATATCTACAACTATAAATAAGTAATTAATATAACTAATGTTATGTATACGGAAAAGCATATACCCATTATAATAATGAACTGCACAATTGGGTATGCAATAGTGTTAACATTAAACAGTATAATAAGGTAGACAATGGTGTTAACAAGGAACAATGCTATTAGAAGAACGACCCATATCATTATGATTATGGATCATACGGACAGAATCAGGTTCATATACTTCATACAATTATAACAGTGCCGCCATAATACAGGTACAATTAACATACCGCTAATTACATGATTATAATTATATATATATACACTAACAAATATTTTCAAACATACATACGCGCACATACTCTCGCTCGTGGAAGGCGCACTTAAATTTTGTTCAAAATCGTTTCGTGTCGTGTAATTTCTGTAAAGAGCATGTGTTTGGAGTTCGATAATGTTACCCATGACTCTATGGTGGGAATTAATCTGTCCGGTAACGATCCAGAATGCATCTGTACGCATACATTAACATCCTATATATAAAACATACTCAAAGACATAATATATTTATACTATAAAGCATGAAAAATTCGGACCGGGCTATTACTTTTGTTTATTTACACGAAAACATCAATTACTGTCGATTATATACATAAAAGTACACAACAAGACACAATAGTAAACGTTAAAAACTAACTTAAACTTCTGTACCGTTGAGTTGAACATCAATAAATCCGGGAGCCAAAATATATCCCAGGCAATCGACAATCATATCAGGACGACGACGTTCCAAATAGAATACAACTTCAGGATTTTTAATCTAAAAATCTATAGCTGTAGGAAAAACAATAAGGCGTTGACTGCTTTTTATCATTTCATGTTTAACTGAAAAGGAGCAAGAAAAATTTGCAATGTGTACGCTAGGGGAAAATGGTGAAAATTTGTCTGTTTCTGTTATTCATAAATCTTCTTCGGATTGATGGATTTCGGTAAATATTTTTCTCAAAAGCAAAAGTGACAAGGATTTGCCTTTTAGTTGAACGCAAACAGCTCTGACCCAATCTTCTGGGTCAAAATGACAAAAACAACTTTTAAGGATTCTTTGCCATATCTGGCTATACGAGTACAAGTTTTTCGCAGCTCATATGTCGCGAAACAGGATTCGCATCGAAAAATGGAGACCACCATGCAGAACCAGCTCATCGAGAGATGTCTACAACTTCGCTGACAACAACTTTTTTGTGGGACCACTCCCTGGGCCCCTGTGAGCCCGAATGTTCATACACCCATTGCCAAAAATAGAGATTTTTCAGACTTCGCCGTGTTATTGCTTGTTTTTACCTTAAAATGAGTGTCTATGATAAGCACGCTAAATACGATGGTTTTGCTAACTTTTATTATGCCTTTTCATGAGATTTCAAGGGATTTACGGTCGATCAACGCGATTTCAAAAGTGTTTTCATTTTTTTCTGGCTTTATTATTATTATATTATATTAATATTTTGCAGGGCATCAATAATAGTCTATATGTCTGGCTAGTCCAAATCTCGGAAATTATAGCTGGGGGGCCTGAGCCGCCCCCCCCCCCGGCTCACCTGCCCGGGGCCAATTTTTTGCCGGATTTTGTCGCGTTTACACGTTAATTTTTCTCAACAGGAGACTTTGAGCAGGGGTACTCCAATTTTTGCCGGGGGGGGCAGCCGAAAATGCCGGCCCCCACTTTGGACTGGCCAGTAGGTATTTTTTAAGATTGAATAAAATCTTCTGTTATTTAGTTATGTATTACGCACAGGTCATCAAGAATTGCCTATACACGTTTTCTGGGATGTTGAGTACGATGGTGTGGTTACCACGAGTACCTTATGCCTTTTCAGACATTTTCACTTGGTTTACGGTTAATGAATCCAAATTGCCAGAAAACAGTATGTCTTTAGTAGCTTAGTACATGACATCAAAAAAATAGATTACATAGGTTTTCGGTTTGCTGAATACATCGATTTGGTTATCTAAAGCCCAGCGTGCATATTTCATGCCTTTTCAATGTTTTTCGGGTTTCATTGAACCCGGTTTCCCGAATATAGTCTGTCGTCAGTTGTTTGGGTACGTATTACGAAAAGGTGATCAAAAAATGTCCATATAGGGTTGGCGGTAGGTTGAATACGATGCTTTTGTTATCTAGAGACCAGCACAAATACTTGATCGTTGTCAGTTGCTTTCGATGGGTTTAGGATCGATAAAATTTTAAGATTGGCAATAGATTCATGGTTCAAGAGGTTTTAGGGTGGTATATACATTAAACACAGCCTGGCACAAGTGATTAAACAAAATGATAACTTAAAATGAAACCACGTTCGCTCCGTGTCACCCTCACTTGCGAATTACTAGTGTGTATCTCGAATATATAACGTTAAACAAACTTTAATCCTAAACAAAATTTACCCAAGGAAACATATATATTATATATATTTTGAACTTATTATTCAGATGGCTAACATATGACCTTGCAAAGCAAACGCACAATACACACGCAAACGCAACAGCATATGATAAACTGACAAATTGCAATATGCAGTGGGTATATTTCGAATCATCGCGTACAAAAACGTTAATAAATGGTACTTTTAATTTTTTTTTGTAAATTAATTAAGCATGAAAGAATACTTTAAGAGTATATAAGCCCCAATTAAAAAAACAACATCCAGCTTTCAAAAGCGCAACAACGAGCGTAAGAGTACCTAATGTTCCTATTAATTTATAATCATAATAGCTGTCGAATTTATCAATTTAAGAATGAAGGAGTTTTGGCGACATTTTAAACGTCTAATGTGAGGCTGGTCAGTACATTATGCGGCACCGCGTTGCCCAGCACTAAAACTGCCTTGACAAATATCAGAAATGCACCCTGTGCAATCATTTTTACCGATTATCTGACGATTAAATGGCCCTCATAAATTGGAAATTTGTAATATTCCGTTTCGCAGATTATCAGCTAACGTTATCTTCCGCATAGCGATGAATGAAATATATAATCATCAAAAATCACTTTATTTAAACTTACCAATTTATCAGCATTTATGCGCAAACGGGGAGGGCGATATGATTATCTGATATATTTAGCAATTACGAAGGTAAGTATAAAATTTTATGCGAAAATGGAAAAGATAATAGAGCCAGGGAAATATGTTTGGCTACCGCCTTCCCACCGAACCACGACGACGGACCTTAGGCACCTATGTATTATTATCACCAATTTTGCTTTATAAACAAACATTATCAAGACTGTTAGGAAAGTCGTACTCCAAAAGCGACTACTGCGAAAGTTACGAAGCTTATTAATCGTGCTAATACGTACATAATATTAGAAAGCAATAAGCGCTTAACAATTTTCAAATTCAAAACGCTAGTTTCCCGCGGCTGGAAACTCGCACATCGACGAGAAACGGATTGAGCGGGACTTGTCTCCCCTTGGTGATCAGGTTCCAAATTGAGCTTATTAAGCACATTCAAAAACGAAGACAATAATACGCAACACTGCGTATGTTAAACGAAACATTCGGTGTTTTTGGCGTGGCTCTTGACTTCGTGCCTGTTCTACCAGTTGCGCTTGTGATTGTAGTTGTTTCTGCAGTTTTTGTTGTTGTTGCTTTAAGTGTAGCATTTTTAGCTTAGTGTCAATATATGGGTGCTGGAACCTTGGCGCGGGAGCACTTTATCAACATCGGGCAACGGTTGCGGCATTAGTGAAGGCAGGTGTTGGTGGTAGCGGTTTCATCACATTAAATTATTTCTACGGCTAAATTGCCACCCATAAATATCACAGTTAAAGTAATTTACATTAAGTACAATTCGCGCATGTTGTACAAAATCATCTTTGCGAGCAAATGTTATGCCACAAATATGACAATACATATAACATATTGCCAAATATGACAATATATATTTTATACTTTGTCAAAATCATGCGCACATTTATAAAATCTTGCTGCAACGACGTAAAATTTAGGTTGATAAAATTAGGATGACAAAATAATGTGCGTACCATCAAAAAGATGAAAATTCTAAATAATCACATGTCGAGAAAAATTACAACTCCAGTGATTATGTTTCATCTTATAGGACACTAGATGTTACCGTTAATGGACGCATGTCATGCCATTATAAGCCGCCGAAGCACTTATTTAACGGAAAAGGAAACAATTAGCACTTGGTAGGACAGTTTTGTTAATATTACTTGCGGCGATTATATACGTTCATCATTGTTCAGTAGATAGCCATCAATCTGAGCACGTAGTCTACAAGACTGAAGTACCGTTGCAACAAACGTTAGTTACAATAGCAGGGCAATCTAAATCCGAAGTTGTGTGGTTAAAAAACAGCGAGACCGCATTACTAAAACTTACTTTGCCACGTTCGATCCAAAAGTCCTCGTATGACAGTTGTTGATGACGTAGAACAAGACAGTTTTTAAACTGAATCAAGAACGCGTGTGGCTCAGAAGGCACGTCGGTAAACAAAGGCCATTGCATGTTTTGATATAGTTATAACATTAAAATAAGAAAGTACTGTAAAAATGCAATCACAATATATATATATATATATATATATATGTATATATATATATATATATATATATATATATATATATATATATATATATATATATACAGAAACATATGTAATATCGACGTGACGCTGCTGCATTACGCACTTCCCTAACGTAATGCCCATACGACCCCGGCTATCGTGACTTCAAGGGCGGACCTGACGGGTTTCAATTACTCGAATGTCTTTTCCCGCGCGAGTCAGGCCCAAGAAATGACGGAGCTTAGCAAGCCGCAGGAGCGCTTCACAGGATGTGTTGTGATCCTGCCGGAAGTGCGCACGTAGTCTACGAGGTACTACCTTTGAGGTCCCCAGGGAGGTCGGCTCCGTCACCTGCTCACAGGCCAAAGAGACCGTACCACTATTCCCTATCCACGTTCGAACCGGGAAGTGTAAAATTTCAAATATTCAAGCTTAAGTTTGATCGAAATTAGTGGCTCTTTTATCGAACTAACTACTTTATTAAATTTAGCCAGTGGCCCCCACTAGGGTCCGACAAATCCCTAGACGTTTAACGTCGGCTCCGCGCGTATATAAATTTCCTAGTTTGGGTGCTCAGCGTGAGTTTTAAAATTCTTCCTAATGAGTCGCAC
>JASANE010006603.1:0-89576 GCA_030248225.1 Trileptium ribeirensis | reverse complement strand
TACTAGAGTTAGGTTAGTATCTATTGCTGTCACATGTATCTATTATGATGCAAAATAGTGACGGGTGTGATACGATAAAAACATCTGTGAATGGAATCCACGCTATTTCTAATGCTTTTTCATTAACATAATTGCTTAATCCAAGTGTTTTCATTGCTTAATCCATGCCTAGACAAAATGTTTTTCCAGTTATGAATTACATCGAATTCACCGTTTTAAAAATGCATACAATGTGAGTTTGCGTCTTTTATTAATATTTTGCAGTCAAGTTTTTACAGTCAAATTTTAATACCAACAATGGCGTATTTTCGCGAATTCACTACACCAAAGCCCAGCTGTTGTTGGGAATAATATCATCAGCTTTGAGATCTATAATTTTTAAATTTAGTTTCTTCAGACAATGGTAGCATAATGCCAACCGTGTTTATTTATGCGAATTTCATGCCCTAAAACCGCATGGAATTTTAATAATGTTTATTATCACATCCTAGAATTTTTAATTTAGTTTCTTCACACAGTGGTGCTATAATGCCAACCATGCTGAAGTTATGCGAATTTACTGCAATAAGACCGCATGGTAGTGGGGAATTATATTATTATTACCTATGATGACTACAATTTCTAAATTTAGTTCTTCTGACAATGGGAGTATAATGCCAACCATTGTTGCCCACCCATGCTGAAGTTATGCGAATTTAATGCACTAAGACCGCATGGTAGTGGGGAATTATATTATTACCTATGATGACTACAATTTCTAAATTTAGTTCTTCAGACAATGGGAGTATAATGCCAACCATGCTGTATTTATGGTGAATTTACTGCACTATGATCACATGGTAGTTGCGAATAATACTATTATTAGCTATGTCGTCTGCAATTTTTAAACTTAGTTTCTTCAGACAATGGTAGTATAATACAAACCATGCTGTATTTATGCGAATTTACTGCACTAAAAACCGCATGGTAGTTGGGAATAATATTATTGTTAGCTATAATGTTTGCAATTTTTAAATTTAGTTTCTTCAGACATTGGGAGTATAATACCAACCACGCAGCTGTATTTATACGAATTTACTGCACTAAGACCGCATGGTAGCTGGGACTAATATTATTATTAGCTATGTCGTATACAATTTTTTAATTTAGCTTCTTCAGACAATGGGAATATAATACCAACCATGCAGCTGCATTTATGCGAATTTACTGCATTAAGACCGCATGGTAGTTGGGAATAATATTATTATCTGTGACGTCTATAATTTTTACATTTAGTTTCGTCAGACAATGAGAGTATTATACCAATCATGCTGTATTTATGCGAATTTACTGCATTAAGACCCCATGGTAGTTTGAAATAATATTATCAGCTATGATGTCTACAATTTTTAAATTTAGTTTCTTCAGACAATGGGAGTATAATACCAAACATGCGCTGCATTTATGCGAATTTACCGCACTAAGACCGCATGGTAGTTGTGAACAATATTATTATCTATGACGTCTATAATTTTTACATTTAGTTTCGTCAGACAATGGGAGTATTATACCAATCATGCTGTATGTATGCGAATTTACTGCACTAAATACCGCATGCTAGTTGGAAATAATATTATTGTTAGCTATAATGTCTGCAATTTTTAATGTAGTTTCTTCAGACAATGGGAGTATAATACCAACAATGGTGTATTTATACGAATTTACTGCATTTAGATCACATGGTAGCTGAGAATATTATTATTAGCTATGCCGTCTATAATTTTTAGATTTAGTTTCTTCAGACAGTGGCAGTATAATACCAACCATGCTGCATTTATGCCAATTTGCTGCACTAAGACCGCATGGTAGTTTTGAATAATATTATCTATGACGTCTATAATTTCTACATTTAGTTTCTCCAGACAATGGGAGTATAAAACCCACCATGCTGTATTTATGCAAATTTACTGCACTAAAGACCAGACCACATCGTAGTTAGGAACAATATTATTATTAGCTATGATGTCTGCAATTTTTTAATGTAGTTTATTCAGACAATGGGAGCGTAATACCAACAATGGTGTATTTATGCGAATTTACTGCATTTATATCACATGGTAGTTGAGAATAATATTATTAGCTATGTAGTATACAATTTATAAATTTAGTTTCTTCAGACAATGGTAGTATAATACCAACCATGCGCTGCATTTATGCGAATTTACTGCATTAAGACCGCATGGTAGTAGTTGGGAATTATATTATTACCTATGACGTCTATAATTTTTAGATTTAGTTTCTTCAGACAATGGGAGTATAATACCAACAAGGGTGTATTTATACGAATTTACTGCATTAAGACCACATGGTAGTTGGGAATAACATTATTATCTGTGACGTCTATAATTTTTAGATTTAGCTTATTCATATGATATGAGTTTGTCAAAGAAATTATTATTCGAAATAAAGCCGAACAATCGTTGCTTAATACCTTCAATCAAGGCTTTTGCTTTAAAATTAAAAATCCATTTCCGTCGCCGGACATAGCCTCTTGTCCTGACAACAAACGATCAATAAAAATACAATCTACTTATGTAGCACAAACCTTTCGTTAAAAGCGATTTCGACTTTCTCTCTCAGCTTTGATATGATTCTTGAAGTGTTAAAGCGGTCAAACGAGACAGGATAAAAATAATAATATCTATAAGTCAAGTTTTTCTTATTATTATTATATTTTTATACCTGAAAATTTTTAGATATTAAAATTCCGGCCCAAAAGATTGGTACAAAGAAAAATTGTTGAGGAAATTATTTATTTATATTATTTTATAAATGCTTTGTACGGCGGCAAGTGGTGATTATTTTTAATTTTCTGAAAATAAAGGCATTAATATTTCTTTATGAAAGAGGCATAATGATTATTCATTGTAAAACGGTTAAAAAAGACTTAATGGAAGTTTAATAACTCGATATTGCACTGATTTAGTACTGCTGTGATTGGAAATAAACAGCTGCATTCGATGAATTTCAATCTGAAAGAATAGTGACAGGGCATAACTTAAATCCACCGAGAGTCTATTAACGCTGAAATTAGATAGATTTTGTTTTTTAGTAGATCTGTTTGAATTATACCATCACTTATAATATAAAGCGGAAGCTAATTACCATTTCACCCATTGTATTGATTTTCTCTTGAGCATTAACAGTTAATCAGTGCTACGATCACACTTTGATGTCTTTAGATTTAATTATAAATAAAGATACACGTAGTGAAATAGGCAATAAAAAGGCAATGAATGCTGTGGCGGAGTCAGAAATTTGTGGTTGTAGGTGCATTAGATTTGGTTTAGTGGCGCGCGGCTTAACCCCCTTTAGTGCATAGAAAGGTGTACTTCGCTTTTATTTCGCTCACCACAGAGCCAGGTGACCGAAATAAAAGATACACGTGGAAAAATAGGCAATAACAAGCCAATGTATGCTGTGGCGGAGTCAGAAATTTGGGGCTGTGGGTGCAGTAAATTTGGTTTAGTGACGCGCCGCTTAACCCCATCTGGTGCATAGAAAGGTGTACTTCGGTTTCATTTCGCTCACCACAGAGGCAGGTGAGCCCCGTAACCGTCTTGGTTATAACCCCTACTGTGTAATTAAATTACTTTCTCTCCAATTGTGCGTCCTATATTATTTACTAACTATCAAATGTCAGTACTTGAAACTGGACGCCCTCTACGAAGCTTCCAGTTTTATATGAAGCTTCAGTAGCTGACAATCGTTACTACTGTATACTGGACGTCTAAAATTATACATGCTGACGCTGTGAGGTCTCAATAAGGGAAGTTGACGACCTCCCCCCGCTCTCACGTCGTACCCTCAAATAATACAAGGGGTGCATCTAAACTATTGTTAGGCCTCATATAACATAAGATCGGCATTGGAACATCCGCAATATATATAGAACGTCCATTCAAAACTTAATCGCTTGCTATCCTGTCGAAAAGATTACGACAGGATGTTGTTGAGTTTGAGTAGAGAACAGCAGGTTGTAACGACACGAGGGCACACAGTTCTAGTTTTCATTGCACCGTTTTTGTCGGAGAGTCGAGAGAAGCCTGGCCTGCAGACAGACCCGCTATGGGCCAAGAAACAGAGGCCGGGTGGGGCGATGAAGATTGCGTTTACTCTGTCTGGGGTTGGTTAGAGACGAAACTTCGCCGTTTACTAACTGACTATCCGTGTATCCGATAGCATCCTCACGTTTTCGCGCGTTATGATAAAATGTGAATGTGATAGTAACACAGCCCATTTGTCACGAATTCGGCTTGTTTCTCGTTCGAAACGTCGTCGAGGGATTCCAAGGAATAGGAAACGATCAGAGGCACGGTGCTTGCCTGGAACACTGACTATTGATTCATCAGTAGAGCCCAAACGGTGCTACTATTGAGAGTTTAGAGACCAGTTGGGAGCGATTGAACATAGTTTGACCCACCGGTTGAATGAGTTGTATTGCGAAAGCGCGTATTGCTAAGCGATTGAATCGACCATCATCGATAATTGACTCATTTCATCGATCGTGGTTTATTGGACTCTGTTATTGAATGATCCTGGGTATACTAGTGATCGGTTATTTCAAGCGATAATAACTGTTATCATCAGTAGTAACAGTTATTATTTATACATTGTCATTACAAATGTTTCAAGCGATAATAACTGTTATCATCGATAATAACAGTTATTATTTATACATTGTCATTACAAATGTTTCAAGCGATAATAACTGTTATCATCAGTAGTAACAGTTATTATTTATACATTGTCATTACAAATGTTTCAAGCGATAATAACTGTTATCATCAGTAGTAACAGTTATTATTGGTTTGTGTAGTTATTATATACATTGTCATTACAAATGTTTCAAGCGATAATAACTGTTATCATCAGTAGTAACAGTTATTATTTATACATTGTCATTACAAATGTTTCAAGCGATAATAACTGTTATCATCAGTAGTAACAGTTATTATTTATACATTGTCATTACAAATGTTTCAAGCGATAATAACTGTTATCATCAGTAGTAACAGTTATTATTTATACATTGTCATTACAAATGTTTCAAGCGATAATAACTGTTATCATCAGTAGTAACAGTTATTATTTATACATTGTCATTACAAATGTTTCAAGCGATAATAACTGTTATTTTTGTCCGCCCTCATCAATAATAACAGTCATTAGTTATACATTGTCATTACAAATCCTGTCCGGTGTCCGCCTGTTCCCCTTTTTTCTTTTTTCCTCCTTTCTATTATTTTTTTTTGTTTCAAGCGATAATAACTGTTATCATCGATAATAACAGTTATTATTTATACATTGTCATTACAAATGTTTCAAGCGATAATAACTGTTATCATCAGTAGTAACAGTTATTATTTATACATTGTCATTACAAATGTTTCAAGCGATAATAACTGTTATCATCAATAATAACAGTTATTATTTATACATTGTCATTACAAATGTTTCAAGCGATAATAACTGTTATCATCGATAATAACAGTTATTATTTATACATTGTCATTACAAATGTTTCAAGCGATAATAACTGTTACCATCAATAATAACATTTATTATTTATATATTGTCATTACAAATGTTTCAAGCGATAATAACTGTTATCATCAATAATAACAGTTATTATTTCTTGTTCGGGGGGGTGCTTGTTCACCGTTTTGTTGATAGAAGTTCTCTCCCCCTAGTAGATTACATTTATTATTTATATATTGTCATTACAAATGTTTCAAGCGATAATAACTGTTATCATCGATAATAACAGTTATTATTTGTACATTGTCATTACGAATGTTTAAAGCGAGAATACTGTTATCATCAATAATAACAGTCATTAGTTATACATTGTCATTACAAGTGAATAAATTGGCATATTGAATTATTAAAAGTATTAAATCTATAAAATTGATTATCAAGTTAGTTGTGATCTGTTTAGATATAAATTAGTTATCACATATATTTTCAAATTTGTTTCGCGAATTTAATTTTCGAACAGTAACGCTCAATATTTCTAAGCTTACATTTTGTATATCAGTGGCTGAAATGTGGTCACTACACTGACATAACACATGTCAAAATCGTGTCCTCAATATACGGATCCTGTATAGCAATATTTGAAAATGCTACAATTTTCAACACGGAAGTAATCTTATTTTTGAGAACAGAAAAGAATTTTAGATATATAAAATAATATTTTCCGCAATCAGATATTCGGTGTTATCAGTAGCTAAAAATACTATAATGGAATGAAGATTACGTGCAATACTGAGAGGAATTCCAATTTCTAAACACAAAATCTAACTGTTTTGATGTATTTGTCTAATAATGAGCAGACCGTATAATAATATGCCATTTTTCAAACCCCAAAATTTTCCATTATATAAATTAATTTTTGGTTTCAATCCATTACATTTGAAGACTTTTCCCGTGGCACTGTTAATAATTAAACAGAATACACTTATCTTCATCACCAAATTCACATCAGGTCATGCTTTTCAAGTAATTATTCTTCTCCTAAATTATTAAAGAATATAAGATCGCTACGGCAATAATATAAAACAACATATATTTGAGTATACATATTCATTGTGGGGAAATAATAAATATATTTACATGTATTTATTGATTATGTTAAATAAGATGATTAGCGTATCTTTTAATATGTGAAAAGATCCACGAGTGATCATGCATTGGACCAGCCGGGATTCGAACCCGGATCTCTAGCTTGCAAGACTAGCGCGCTACCATTACACCACAGGCCCCGATCACAGCGTGTTCAGCTACTCTATATATGCTAGCATAGTGAGATGCTACATATCTTGAAAGTACACTATTTCGTACAGTCATACATTACACTGTGGCGACTGCTAAATTTCATGATTACATCATGGCATGCCAAACAGGGATTAGGCAATGTACGCATTAAAACAGAAAAAGGGTTCGCAGTAGGAAAGCAAATTTCAATTTCTGAGTGTCATAGAAAACATATAACCTATTTTTTTCTCAAGAGAACTGTGTATTACATTAGCACACGAATTTTAGCAAGACAAACAAATATATTTAATTCGATACTCACTTCGTGATACTTAGTGACGCTTTTAACTGGCTCGAATATGGATCACTCGAACGACAAGTAACTGACATGAAGTATCACCTACACCACGTTAATCAATCCAATGTAACTCTAATATACAGTCCAATTTATTAGAGTGACTGTTGTTTCATATTATGCGGCGTTCACGTTATAATGTCCCCAACGTTTGAAACCTATGTACCCCACACTGTGTCAGACACACTGTTGACAACAGGGTGTCTTAGACACCCCATGTTTTTAATAAATTTTTTCAACGGTAGGTAGTTACGCGTATTACCGCTTACCAACAGTGTCAGGTACACCGTGTCTTCTGGCAGTTTTATTGACAGTGTTCGGAATTATTTGAGCAATGTTCATATGGGCTAGATACAAATATCGAGAATTTAGGAAAAACTCCACAGCACAGTTGACTCATAAACCGCATTAGCTACAGACGGTGTCCGTTATAGTTAATTCGCGCCAAATCGGTAGCTAAGGGTGTGTACGACACTGTCTAGAAAAAATGTAGTAGCTAAGGGTGTGTCGTACACCCTCGGCATTTGATATACAGTATGGGTGTCACCGTGACTGTCTATTCGGTAGGGTCGCGACTACAGGGGGTCAAAAGTTCCAAACAGCGGGGACATTATATCGTGAACGCCGCATTAGTGCGACATAACTAGACTCTGTGCTGGGACAGTACAGGTTATCAAAACCACTTTAATTCAATGCTGATAGATGTACTTTCAAGTATAGCACGTTATTATGAGACAAAATGTCGTTGCAACAAAGTGAGCGGTAAATGTGTTTGAAACTACAGTCCGTTGTTAGTGTGTTGATGCATCCGTCATCTGCTTCTTAGGCACTCTTTTACGTTGAAGCTAATTATTCCAGGTACGCGTAAACAATGGCACACCATGCTAACTGTTACTCAAAAGATCGCTCTTAACGGCTCTATAGTGTAACCGTGCATGTGCATATCCAGTGATGGATCCAGAATTGCACGGTAGGTGGATCCCGAGCACCCTCCTCCCGAGCGCCGCAAACCCCCTCCCCCCGCCTTGACGCACCGGTCGCAAAAAATTGTGGCAACAAATATATTTATAGCGAAGTAAGTGAGGAGTCTGCAGAAAATTTTTGGTTACTCTCCTAGCCTATCCCCATCGGAACTATCTAGCTACCTCAGTCGACTGACAGGCACCTACACACATTCTGGTTGGTGTAGGGGCTGATCCGACCCTATGATTCCCCTGGACCCGCCCTTGTGCATTACATAAATTTGGCAAATAATTGTTGTATAACTGTGGGCTAAAGATGTTTCATATTTTTGTCGCAGAAATTGTAAAAATATTTCCTAAGGGTGCCTGATTCAAAAATTTCCCAAACTATATTCTAAGAATTCCAAACATAGAAATTGGATTCTACGTTTCACATAACATCGCGGCAGAAATATGGTATTAAAACAGTAACATTTAAATAACTTCAACATAATTTTTGGAGAAAAAACTTCTAGAAATATTCGGAATTTCTGATTTAGCCTCAAATTTGACATTGTGTTTAAAAATCGAGCCAGCAACACTGCGTACTTTTTAAAAGAATCCTAGGCCTGAAAGATACCAGAAAATACCTAAAAAATTTTCAGTTTAATACAGTTGTAAGTGTGATGATTAACATCCTAACATCATTACAACGGCAGAAATTTTTCCAAACTTGCTGCTTGTAGATGAGTGAAAGGGTCAGATTTCCAAATTCTATTTATGATTAGATCTTCCTGAACCATATGTGGCTCAGCTCGGCTCTGACATCTGACAGACAGATTTTGCCAAATGTTCCTTGGCTCGGCTCTTCATGACTATGATCGGATCGATTCAGCTATTTCAATGCAAAGCTACGCTCGGGGTTTTTGCTTCTAACAACAGAAATTAATGATTTGCTAATATTACAGAGAATACAATATAATATAGAAACCCCTAAACCAACTATATATAGTTATACATTTAACGAGTATTTACGAACAAGCCGAGCACAGCCGGGCCTGGGATGTAACCCCACATCTATGATGTGAGGGGGCTCTGTTGCGCCCTACTACTCTCACAGTAGATAAATATTGGCACAGATAGGGGAATGTTAGCAAAAATTCAACAATTTTTTAAAACTAATAGTGCTTCTTTTCAGGAATCAAATTTAAGAAATCGCTTTTTCGAAGTGATTAAAAATATGATGGTCCCCTGCGTGTGAGCGCCCACAAACGGCGGTCCCGGGATGCTAACGCCGACCCTGAAGTGGAAGTAATCTCGGCAGTGGTGGCGGCGTGGCCGAGTGGTTAGAGCGCCTGCTTCATAATCGTGAAGTCGGGAGTTCGAATCCAGTGGTCACCCTAATCTCCTTGGGCAAGGGACTCAGCCACAATTGCTTCGCAGTACCTATGCGTTAAACAGGTACTAGACTTTGGTCTAGGCGGATAAGATGATGGGTGGTGTAATGGGCAATCATCACGGCCAGCCTCCACACAATGCTTCGGCATAACAACCCGGATTGTCACCTGGTGCCAATTGCATCTTTATCCTTTTAATCTCGGCAGTTCTTGCAGTTGACATACGTTTGTGCTATATATCATCTGTTATAATTATGTTTTTGTTTTTTTAATACAAGTGGACTTCAGCTTTTCAAGATACACTATGCTCGGTTCGTCTAGGCTGTCTCAAACATATCTCAGGGTATTGCTGTGATCTTCAGACATTATGGCATGCTCGGCTTGGTTCTAAAATTGAGCCAAGCACGATCCTACATTAGTCTCTAAGTTGTCACCACTAGATGCTTCCTACTTGTTTCAGCTCGGAACGACTCAAATCCTTCTGTTGCAGAATACTATGAAGTCAATCGTATTTGAACGGCTACTGTACATAAAATAGTCACTGAACGCAGTATATGCTTTTTTTCTACGAGCGGAGGCTACTTTTACTGCTTTAAAAATAAATCGAAACATCTCTTCGTTTTGGTAGAGGTAATCGTCACTTCGTCGCTCACCGATGCTTATCGATCTATACAGCCCAATGCTTTTCACCAAGAAGTATATAACTTCGCTGTTCGCTAAATTCGTGTGACAATCCTGGCGTATCATTAATAATCCACAAAGTTGTAAAACAAAACGTTCTAATCTAACTGGTTTGACATAACTCATTAATTTAGGATACGAAATTTAAAAAAAACTAGTCAAGACCTATCGGAGTGAACCATTGAGTGACCTAAGCGGTGATGAAGTGACAAAATATGGTTGGGCTATTGTTCCATACAGATATTCGACGGGGTAAATGAATGGTGAGCTAAAATACAGAGATTTATCATGTCATCACACAGCTAATACGCCTATTTTATGCACCAACATTATGCACAACGTATACTAAACAATGCCTTTTAATTATACTTTATAATAGCACTAGATATTATTCCTGCTGCTGCTGCTCCAATGTTTCCGGCCAAATGGTGCCAATAAGTTGCAACTTATAATAACTAGTTTTAGTAATGCCAACGTGACTTTGACACAAATTATGTTGTTTTTGCATTCTTATTCAATTGCCGAAAGGGCTATTGGCTTGATATTATTCCTGCTGATGCAATGTCTCAGGCCACTTGGAACTGCAGAAATTTTATCACAACACATTGAAATTAAGTTTGTTATATTAGAAGGCAAACATGAAAATTTGAAACTTGTTTGGTCTAAAATGGTGCATTTGGTTAACATCTGCTAACGGATAGGGATATATACAAGTAAATAATTTTAAAACTAAGGGCTGAGTACTAAACCAGTCAATGGTAAAAAATAGGAAAATCCCGTGATATATATATATATAAACACTGCTGTAATAAAAGTGCAATAGTGCAGTAGAAAGTAACAGTGTAATATTGTTTTATATCAGAATGATTTTATTCAGTAATGAAAAAATTAATTTTAACGTTTTCTCTTTGATCTGTAAACCTCTCATGACGTGGACATTAAAACCTAGTGAACTATAGAATGTAAAAACTTGTAGATGTTAGCGGGACAGAGCGGTAATAACTTCCAAATAGCAACCGACGCCAGAAATAAACAATGTTCGCCATTGATCTTTTGAATACACTTTCAACTTAAGATACCATGCGGAATAGCATGATTATATAATTATTCAAAAATTCAGAGAATATAGATTACTTCTCTTTGCCATCCACTAGTCAAGTCTCGATATGTCCTAAACTTCCTTATACGGTTCGCAGTGAAAGTTTCTCATCTAAAATTATAAACCGCTAAACAAGAACCGTGTGTCATAATCCCGTTCAAAACCTAAAGTTAGTTTTGTCGGCTGGCTATTCGGTTTGCCTCTTTAGATGTCTTGTATAATCGTGGCTTTTAGTGCTTTTAGTCAAAAAATATAAACATACTAATAAGATTTATATTAAGCTGCAACACAAATCTAAAATAGTTAATAGGTTAGGAACTAGAATAATATGGCGGTTTGTTTTAGCAGAGGACTTATCTGGTTGAATAACTAAACATTGTTGTCGTATAATTTTTGAAGATTTAAAAGGATTAACATGAGGTTGTTTTGCAAAAATCTAAGTTTGCACAAGATCTTAAAATGTCTGGACGGCTATTCTCTGAATAAACATCCTTAGGTTGATTTGAAGTTTGATCATTTGTTTTATGTTAAACTAGCAAGTTTCACAATACCACGATATTATAATCGACTGGACGTTTATTCACCGGTACGGTTGTACCACTAATAACAAAAGTTAATGTAAGTGAAATTCATAATCCAGTAGCGAATAAGCATAATAGTATAGAAACGTTTATAATCAAGTTATGTTATGAATGGAATGTTTAGAATATGGCTAGATGTATCATATAGATGTTTGTAACACAGCTTATATAGTTATAGCCGTGCATCGAAATGTGTTAACGCACGGGTAGCTAAATTAGCTGTATTACAAGTCAGTTGCAGCACAGCCAGGCGTGCATTAAGAGATTTGTACGCACAGTTGTGCTGTTTAACTCGTTCACATTCGTACTACGCACTCGTCTGAACTCGTCACAACCGTGCATACAAATTTCTTAACGCACGATGGCTGTGTCACAACTGTTACTTATAACACAGTTTATATGCTATGCTATGATTAATTGTAGCATAAACAGTAGTGCGTTCGAACATTTGTACGTATGATAATTTCTTTCAAACTAGTGCTCTTGCACTTGTTTGAACACATCATTACCGTCCGTACAAACGTATGAACGTACGATGTCTGCGCTACAACTATTATATACTTATTACACTGTATATATGATATAAAACTATCGTACATCCGTATGCCCTAGTTAGTTGTACTACAACTGCTTACCGTCCAATGAGAGATTTGCATGCACGGTACTGCGGCTTGAAGCTGCACTCTTTAGAATTTATCAAAACCGTTCGTACAAATCTTGGAATATATACACCCCAAGTAATACAACAACTATAACTTAAAATATGATAAAATTGCAAGTTTCAACTTTTATATGAAAACAATTTCTGTCAAGTTTACAAGAAGGTTTAATATATCCGCGAAAGCTAATTTTCCAAACAGTTATGTTTACAGCACTAAGGCGCGTTTTTATGAAAGTGACCCCCGCAATGGGCTATACGGATTTATATATTCCCCTAAAAGTCACCAGATACGGTATGTAGCAAGATGTACTAGCAAAAGCAAGAAGTTCTATAAATATTCTTACTAGTCTATAATTGCGCCGCTTATTCGAACCAAATCGAAGACGACGTTCTCGGAGTTTAATCAAAATCTTCGATACAACTATAACCCTTTGTCTATTTCCCACGCTAGGCTGCATTTTGCAAAAAACCCCATATATTTGTACCAAATCTGCTGCCTTACTGTGTTCCCTATATAACAATCAAATAAACAACTGTAAAATAAAACTCACCATTGTCGTCGTTGTCAAATGATTTTAAAGCATAAAGTAGCTCGAGGTTGCAATGTTCAATATAAAGCTCATTATCTACTGATAGCTAAGTTTCATTACCAACAGATAGCAAGGTCATTTCCGAATTACCTTTTATCCAAGAATTATGTTAATCTCGTGTACGATATCAAATAAAGAACTGTAAAATAAAACCCACCACTGTTGTCGTTGTCAAATGATTTTAAAGCATAAAGTAGCTCGAGGTTGCAATGTTCAATATAAATCTCGTTATCTACTGATAGCTAAGTTTCATTACCAACAGATAGCAAGGTCATTTCCGAATTACCTTTTATCCAAGAATTATGTTAATCTCGTGTACGATATCAAATAAAGAACTGTAAAATAAAACCCACCACTGTTGTCGTTGTCAAATGATTTTAAAGCATAAAGTAGCTTGAGGTTGCAATGTTCAATATAAATCTCGTTATCTACTGATAGCTAAGTTTCATTACCAACAGATAGCAAGGTCATTTCCGAATTACCTTTTATCCAAGAATTATGTTAATCTCGTGTACGATATCAAATAAAGAACTGTAAAATAAAACCCACCACTGTTGTCGTTGTCAAATGATTTTAAAGCATAAAATAGCTCGAGGTTGCAATGTTCAATATAAAGCTCATTATCTACTGATAGCTAAGTTTCATTACCAACAGATAGCAAGGTCATTTCCGAATTACCTTTTATCCAAGAATTATGTTAATCTCGTGTACGATATCAAATAAAGAACTGTAAAATAAAACCCACCACTGCTGTCGTTGTCAAATGATTTTAAAGCATAAAGTAGCTTGAGGTTGCAATGTTCAATATAAATCTCGTTATCTACTGATAGCTAAGTTTCATTACCAACAGATAGCAAGGTCATTTCCGAATTACCTTTTATCCAAGAATTATGTTAATCTCGTGTACGATATCAAATAAAGAACTGTAAAATAAAACCCACCACTGTTGTCGTTGTCAAATGATTTTAAAGCATAAAGTAGCTCGAGGTTGCGATGTTCAATATAAATCTCGTTATCTACTGATAGCTAAGTTTCATTACCAACAGATAGCAAGGTCATTTCCGAATTACCTTTTATCCAAGAATTATGCTAATCTCGTGTACGATATCAAATAAAGAACTGTAAAATAAAACCCACCACTGTTGTCGTTGTCAAATGATTTTAAAGCATAAAGTAGCTCGAGGTTGCAATGTTCAATATAAATCTCGTTATCTACTGATAGCTAAGTTTCATTACCAACAGATAGCAAGGTCATTTCCGAATTACCTTTTATCCAAGAATTATGTTAATCTCGTGTACGATATCAAATAAAGAACTGTAAAATAAAACCCACCACTGTTGTCGTTGTCAAATGATTTTAAAGCATAAAGTAGCTCGAGGTTGCAATGTTCAATATAAATCTCGTTATCTATTGATAGCTAAGTTTCATTACCAACAGATAGCAAGGTCATTTCCGAATTACCTTTTGGCAAAGTATTATGTTAATCTCGTACGATTCTTTTATGAGCCTAATTTTCTCGAACAAAACAAGAGCATATATAACCCGATTGAGATGTGGTATTTGTTGGAAATTAAGCTGCTGGTTTTTTGGAACTAAGAAAATGGCTTAATTTTAATAAATTCGACCAGTACACAACTGACAGAGCTGACCGAACCGTTGAGATAAAGCTATAACCACATACAGCTGGACAAACCAGTTGCACTTCTACAAAGACCATTTAGATCACAGAGTTGATATCCTATGCCATTCGTCATTCTACTGTTCAATTCATCAAAAAGTTGTAGAAATTGCTACAGAAATTGTTTTGTGTACTGTAATGTCAGCAGCTAGAGCAGCCAATGAGTTATTGCGAAGTTTCTATTAACTAGAATATGCTTAATGATCAACAATTATTGTTTTCAGGGTATTAATTAAGGGGGAAAGCCTAAGGATGGGAGGTATTTTCAAAATTCAGAGCGGTTTTCAAGTGTTATAAAAGTAAGCTAGGGCGATTAGAGATATAATACCGTCTTAACACATTATTGTAAGAGAAAATATAATGCTACTTAAGCAGTCCACCACAATTCCTTCTTGCCAAAATTTGTAAATCGGTACACCCAGCTTATCCAACATTGCTCTGATGACCTGACCTATCAGTCATACGCTAAGACAGGATTTTAGGAAACTACTATTTTACCTGGTGACGCAAGTTTAAGAAACTCTCATCGATATCAAGAAACAGATGATTGTTTTATAAACGCTACAACTAAGACAGGATTTTAGGAAACTACTGTTTTAGCCGGTGACGTAATTTTAAGAAATTCTCATCGATATCAAAAAACTGATGATTGTTTTATAAACGCTACAACTAAGACAGGATTTTAGGAAACTACTGTTTTAGCCGGTGACGTAATTTTAAGAAATTCTCATCGATATCAAAAAACTGATGATTGTTTTATAAACGCTACAACTAAGACAGGATTTTAGGAAACTACTATTTTAGCCGGTGACGTAATTTTAAGAAATTCTCATCGATATCAAAAAACTGATGATTGTTTTATAAACGCTACAACTAAGACAGGATTTTAGGAAACTACTATTTTAGTCGGTGACGTAATTTTAAGAAACTCTCATCGATATCAAGAAACATATGATTGTTTTATAAACGCTACAACTAAGACAGGATTTTAGGAAACTACTATTTTAGCCGGTGACGTAATTTTAAGAAATTCTCATCGATATCAAAAAAACTGATGATTGTTTTATAAACGGTACAACTAACAGTCTACCCCTACTACTAGTCTTTTTGGAACAAGTATTTGCAATGAATTGTAATTTTGGCTCTGTGCAGCATGGATTGTGAGCATAGGCTTAGATCAGGGGATGCGGGATGCGTGCCCCCAAAAATCTGGCAATTTGGTACCAAAACTCATCGATATACGTACCCTATCGCCAAAATCTATACTTACCCAAATTTCTCTCGTTTCCAAAATTCCTCGCATTCCGCCCAAACTTTAGAAGAAATCTGTGCCGGTGATTGTGAGACGCTCCCACTTTTTTCTGAATAATATTCTTCATCATGAATACGCGACTTCAAGAATATGTAACCTTCCGGCTTATTTAAATTATAAAATGTACATATGCTAATATATTTACAAATAATGTATTCGTTTAATATAGCAATATTTTTGCTCTGAATATGGAATATTATTATTGGATTGAGGCCCATAATACCATATTCCAGTAAAACTTCATCTATATTAGTTAGAACTTGTATGCTTAATACTATTGTCTTTCGGTTTTATTTCAAAAACGGGTACTCTTACATAATTATAGAGAATTATTACGAGTCTTTAAAATAGAAGTACGTTTTTCTACGCCTGTAAAAGTTTAATTTCAAACTTGATACATGTTTTCCTGGAACGATAAAGAGGCAGACGTAGGTTTTAATCATGTTTTCGTTGGTAATATGAAGTTTGAGATCAGCTTTAGCGCTGTAATTTTCGGTAAAAAAATTGCATCAAAAATGCTAATGGAATATATAGCCCTCTCGCACGAAATTAAACAAAATAGTCGAAAGAATCATCTTTTGTGGTGATAGATTATTTTTAATGGGGTCCACAAATAACAGTGACGGATATATAGCCCGGAGAGGGGGCAGGGCGAACCTATAAGGCACTCGACTTGTTAGCTATACTTTGGCATTTTTTCATTAAATTTGAGGCCAGATGTGTGAAAAATTGTTGTTTTCCTTCACACTTAATCGCCGTGCTCATTGGAATCAAACGTGTTTCTAAAAATTACAAACTGAAATTTCACGTTTTACATTCTCAAACGCTTTTCAAGCTTCTAAGTATGAGATAGATCTAGTGCCCATGCTCAAAAATTTAAGTGTTACCCCGCCGCGCACCCCTTATATCCACGCTTAACAGATAATGTTGCTGTTGACTAAACAATGTAAGAACTTCATCTCAAATTTTTACACGTCAGACAAAATTTAGACAGTGAAATGTGCCTATGGTGAAGGCATTTAAAATGCTTCTTTGCAGTGAAATGCTGATATAGCACGCCAAATGAGGTTATATTAAAATAAAAGTGGATATAGTAAAAATGTCTTTTTGGTGAATTTTTAATTCGTCCCAAGCGATTTCACTATAAGATCATTCTAGTGCAATTTCATACGATCTGGCGCCCCAAATTAGGTTATATTAAAATAAAAGTGGATATAGTAAAAATGTCTTTTTGGTGAATTCTTAATTCGTCCCAAGCGATTTCACTATAAGATCATTCTAGTGCAATTTCATACGATCTAGCGCCCCAAATTAGGTTATATTAAAATAAAAGTGGACATAGTAAAAATGTCTTTTTGGTGAATTCAAGCGATTTCACTATAAGATCATTCTAGTGCAATTTCATACTATCAATTCAATATAAACGTGAAGTAATAGTCATTCAGGCATAAGGATTATCACAAGGATTCCGTTAAAATATAATTATATACACAAAATAAATTTTGACAGATGGAGGCCATATTTTTGCGCAAATATAGGTTAGTCGGCTGTGAAGCAGGTTTGATCCTTCAAAAATGTTTATATATTCATATGTTTTCAGGTGGCTAACATTTCATGCACGTATTAACTGTTGCACGATACATTTGCCTAATTTATACGTTACTAATCATAACGCATGAAATAAAATATTTATGATAAATTATTAAAAATTAAAATATGAAAGCCTGAATGTGTAAAATTTTGAAGCATTTAATAACCAAAAGAATTTAGAACTACTTGATAACACATATTGCAAGTATATAGAAACTTACAACTATAATTATATATTATTTCCATTAACTAACTTGCATTGTTAAACTAAGAAATTACACTAGTTCAACTAAATATGTTCAAAATATAAAATAATACAGCTAAAATTTATAAATTTTAAACATTGAACAAAGTCCAAAACTTACCTGGACTATATTTATCCCGGGTATTGGTTTCTGCAAATGCGTGGGTCAGAGCGGTGAAAGGTTTTGTTGTTATCGTGGTCGTCAGCTTTTGATTGGAAAAATATTCGTCACCCAGTCGTAGCTTACTACAACTACGTGCGTTGGAGCTGTGAAGCCGTTATAGGTTTTGTTGTTGTCGGCTTTGTACCGGAAAAATCATCGTCACCTAGTCGTCGCTTACTGCAACTGCGTCCGTTGGAGCCGTGATAGGTTTTGTTATCATTCGTGTCGACAGCTTTTGATCAGAAATCATTGTCGCCATCTAGTCGTTCGTCCGCTTGTAATGGATAACTTTTTCAACGCATTAGCGAATCGACGCGATTCGTCCCGACGCCGGCCAATGCAACGTGGCGATCGTCAAGAAGCATTTAATGCATTAACAACGATATTCGACGATATGATAATCGCTGCTGACGATTTACGCGAGATGAAAGCATCGCTTCATACGGTCGAATTCTGTGTTCTTCTACTAACTGCGTTGGTTTATATTTGTGTCGCAATCGCAGTTGTCGGCTTACTGTGTCGTTTTTGTACACGGCGTCGGCGTAAGCGACATCATTATATTGGTAGTGGGATCACAGGAACATCCGGCGACGCAACAAGAGGCGAAGTCCCGCCTGGTGGTCCTGGCGGTGGACATCAGTACTCGGTCGCTGGCCAAAAGTCGCCGATGGGTCCGCTGTCAAATCATTCAGGAACACAGTCACTGATAAACGTTGAGAAAGGCGGTGCTGCCGTTGGAGGCCAAGCTCATGCTCATAGTATTTTGTCGACCGGCGCACTCGGGCACCACGTTCCTACCAGCGCGCTCCGTAGCAATACGTCTGGACGTGGGTCGAGCGGAAGCGGAGTGCAAAAACAAACATCGTTCATGGATTTAGCGACGTCGCCAACAAGCAAAGATGCGCCATCAAGTGCAGGCGCTGATATCACCAAGGCAACGTCGAATCATCCACTTTACCGCGGGAACGTCATGATGCCGCGGGTTCAAATTGCAGACTCAGCCAAAGATATCAACAACAGAGATGTCGCTGCCAATTACGCTGACTCGAGTGATGACGATGAAGAAGATGCTGACGATGATAACGATGAAGACGGTGGTGACGAAATCATTAATGACATTGCTGACAACGATATTGGTGATCAGAGTATGGCCGCGATTGATGAAATTGATGATGATCCAACTAGAATACTGCCGCCTCCGCCTCCGGGCATGGGCAATACATCAAGTGGGTTACTTATGGACCCAACTTTAACAACTGGCGCTACTTCAACAATAAGGACTAACACTGGCGGTGTTGTAGGTTATACTGGCATTGGCGGTATTTCGAAAAGAGCCGCTCCTCAACCTCAACCATCGCATGTAGTAGCATTCAGCGGTGGTAGCCAAGATTCGTCAGTCGGTGGACCTGGTAGTGACTATCCGCCGTATTCGTCTTCGTCGTTGGCTGCTGGTGCACATCAACTTAATCCATCATCAACGACGCCGCCAACGATTCCGTCGTACGGTGTTTCTCCGTATGCGATGACAACTTATCAACAACAACATCAGCATCAACAGCAACAGCAACATTATCAACATCATCAACATTACCATCAACATCATCAACATCTACAGCAACAACAACAGCGATCGGCTATCGGTCTGACGACAAGTTCAATATCGTCGATTGAAACAGCAACAACAACAGCAGCAGCAACAGTGACAAATCCATCAACGTTGTCGTCGACTGCACCAAGTGACCAAATGACATATCAACAAAAAAGTTATGCGCTAACAATGGCCGAAAACGTTGTTTAAAACGATAATTTAGGGGTAGCGACTAACAATCGCCTGAATAATCGCAGACTGAAGTAGCAACAAAAATAACTGATTATTCGTTAATGTTTTAAAGGAATTTCGAATACGTTTCGGGATCACCACCACGCAATGTTGTCTCAAAGCTTTAATGGGTGTCCTTTGTGCAGCGCGAGGTGTGGCTCATTCGTAAGTTTCAACCAACGCGCTGAGCGTTTCTAAAATTGCAATAAATGAAACATCACGGCTGCTGCGATATTGAAACTTATTTAAAATAGCAATAAAACTATAAAGAAGACGGTAATGAAACAACAACTGGGAAGTATTTGTCGAACATACAGTAAAGATCATATGATGTATTTGACAGATATACATGTCAGTTATTGTCAAACGAAAGTAAGAGCTGAGATAGACAAATTACGACTCTTTAGCTAATTAATATACAAACACACAACTACATGTCATTGCATATTACTTATCGAGGCGTTACTTCCAAGCGACATTTCGTAAATATCGCTCCGAACAAGATACCAGATACTGCCACATTTGGCAGTGACATTTTAGCAACAGCGAACCGGAAGCTGATGATCTTAAAACAGAATCTTTCAACGCGCATCAGTGTTAATAGGTATATAGCAGTTGCCACCAATTTCGTACAAACCGAAATCTTCAATATATCTTGACCAAATATCTATAAATATCTACAACTGAAGGGTTCGAAAGAAGGCCTTTGTCGTAGAACCGTGCGGCCCGCCATGCCAAGAATCACAAGGCTCTCACTTTGTTAGAGCGAAAGTTGGGAGTCCAGAAGAGTAACACCGCTTCTCAGCCTCATTTAAACATTACCAAATATAATGAGTTCCAAGTTTGGATACATCTTCATTTTGGGTAATTGCAACACAGTTATGGTTTTTCAGAAGACAGACAGAGAGATTCGATAATTACTAACTAAATAAAGCGCCAACAAAATTCCGTCGAAACCTTGCCGACGTCTGTTAATAGAAGAAACCTTATCATCAAGAACGGACGATAGTTCTCATTCATCTAATCGCAGCGTGATCAACTGTATAAATCTAAGCTAGAAAGTAAGTTTAGATAGTCTGATTAGTAAAGATAAATTTGTAAAAGAGTGTGACAACGAAATATACACTAATCTTAGTTGACAATATTGCTTTTATCCATCTATGCCGTAGTTTAGGCGAGTTTAGGAAAATATCAAATGTATAATATGCAGCTTGTAGGTGCAACCACTTCTCAATTAAAATACCAACACAAACCGACATCACCAAACATAACGGCAATACTTACGCGATTTTGGCATAAAATTGGAAGTTTTTGCTCTTTTATTCAGTTCCTAAATAGTTTACCGAATAGATGTCATTTCTGCAGTTACGATGGCTGCACTGTAAAATTTTTTGTAACGTAACTTTAACGGTTACAACGTTATAGAAGGAAACAGCAAAGTTCGACGTCATTTTGTTTAAAAAGTTTACTTTGTTATATCCCAGCTCTTGGAAAATGACACACACAGAGCCATGTTTCTACCACTAAGTATCGATGGCTAATCGCAATCAATGGTAAGCTATTTACATATATCCGCCCATCTGTTCAAGATCATAACCGTTGTTGTAACAAAACTTTGAATTATCACAATAACCTAGCAGTTGGATAATCTATCTTTAGCACAAAACTTTGCAAGTATTGGTGTCTAATTTAGTACGTTTTACGGTGTGTCTTTACTCAGAGTAGTATCTGCTGCAATATGTTAATGACTCCTAGGCGACAAATACCCTTGTATACAACTTCAAACAACATTCGACTGTTTCTATGTTCGAGTTCAGGAACTAGAATGGTTCTTTTTGCATAATCAATGTTTGGTATTACCTAGAGTAAACTCAACTCAGATAAACATTTAGACTTACAGCTTGACTTAATAAATTTCATAGTTCAAGTCACACAAAAAATTTTTATACCTCTTTGACTCGAGTAGAACTAACCAATCGAATCAATAGAAATATTTAAGCAATCGGACCGGCTACCGTGAATAGTAAAAATTTTTTGTGAAGAGCTGGGGATTAAGTACTTTGTCCATTGTGTCTAACTGTACGGATTTTGTATAAGGTACTTGAGACCATCATTATGTCTTTGTTAGCAATAATATACGGACTTTTTTCGCATACGCCTCAATGTAACCACAAACAAACATAATACCCTTTTGCTCTTTGCATAACATTTAGTAACTAAACTAAATACCTGCTAGCGAAGACTTAGGCTAAGACTAAATTTCGTGGAATATATTAACATCAAGATAAATCTTGGGAATTAGGGATTCGCTAATGTATTACAGACCCCTAGTTCTTTGTGATGCATCTAGATTAGTTTAGTTAAATACAAAACTGGGTGTAGGAATGTTTCTATCTTGATCATGAGTAGTTAATGAATTCGAATGAATCGCATGAGACAAATCTGTACGACATGGCGGCGTTGACGAAAGTCAGATAGTCTGTTCAATTATGTGACTTCATGAAAATCTACCACTGGCAAAATCAACAAGCTTTGCTGTTGAAACCTGATTTCCGCTGCGATTTTTACAGCGAGCTGGACATTTTTCGGTAAGAGAAATGTGTCACACCTGTTTATAACGTTTTGTCCAAACAATGTTTATATACAATGTTTTATCGACCTGCACCGAAATAAAGAATATAAATATCAAATATAATATAAAAAAGATTTA
This sequence comes from Trileptium ribeirensis, assembly GCA_030248225.1. Taxonomy (NCBI): domain Eukaryota; kingdom Metazoa; phylum Nematoda; class Enoplea; order Enoplida; family Thoracostomopsidae; genus Trileptium; species Trileptium ribeirensis. The sequence continues at coordinate 66,956 of JASANE010006603.1, read as the reverse complement.
GTGGCATAAAAAGATTTAGTGTCAAAATATTTCAATTGAACACTAAAACTCTTCCTTTTAGGTGAGGCTTGAACTCCCGAGCAAACGATCATCAAATCCACTTGAAGCCACTTGATCACTAAATCAACAAAAAAATCACTACGTAAATACAATAATTATATTTGTCAAGTCACTGTATTTGATAAAAAACATTGTGGATGCTCCAAGTTGGGATGCATGAAAGTTTTAGGTTAATGTTATTTCAATGCGGATGCTCAGTTCTATAAGTTCCCCTGCTTTTGCATGTGCAGGCTGAAACTAGATATAGACTGTTTAAAATTTATTTAAATAAATAAATTTTTTTATATTACATAACAAATGGTACACTAAGACTATATATGTACATTTGCATGCAATAAACCCTTATATAGCGTCAGCAGAGTGTATTACAGCAATGTAATGTCATAGCACCGATATTTAAATCCTTTACAGTACTACTAGATTCACAGCGTCGAGTGACGTATTGGCATTTACCGCCGCATTTACAGGGCGATTCGACGACAACGTCCGAGACTATAAATTGGACCCAATATTTAAACAAATAATAATAAATATGATACTGCACATGTTAATTTGTTGTTGGATTTAGTATGGGTACTTACATAGCAATGTGAAATAATTGCTAAAAATGTACACTTTATACGCAGACAACAGCAGAACACAATGTGACAGCCTGAATACTGTGACAAAAACATAGAATGATGGTTTTCTAATTTTAACTTAGCGTTTATGGTGATATCTAGCCATAAAATGTCACCCTTAAGGTGAAAAATTTTTAAAAAATATGTTTATCAGTGAACGTATATATAATTTTATATACCGTCTGAACCAAGTTGACGAGTTAATTATCATGGCACAGAGCCGAAGTCCACTCGATTGACTAACAATGAAATTCAGAAATTTTATACAAACTAATCACGGATAATTCGTTTCATTTATACGTTAGTAACACGTTAACCAATGTAGACATCGGCCAGATTTTGACATTTTTGTGTTTAGCTCCAATGATGAAAGTCGAATATAAAATTATACATTTATCGAGAAAAAGTTATTAAAATTTTTACGAATTTAACCCAAACGTATTAACAAAAAGACAGAGCACATTTTTCGTTATAAATATTGCCCAAAATATGCACATTATCTGAACCACCTCTACAAGTACAATTGAGCAATAAAAATTATGGCATATTATAAAAATTATGTTAAAAATTGGTTATTTTAGGACTGCGTGGCTATAGAAAAAGATGTAACTACACTCAAAACACTTTCTGTGAAATTTAAATGAAATTTCTTTTAATTTTGAACCATCAGATATTCTTTTAAAATTCAAAGAAATATTCCTTGAATTTTCAATGATATGTAATTCTTTAAAAATATTTCTTTGAAATTTCAAGAAATTTTCTTTGAAATTTTAAAAGAATATCTGTTGTTGCGAAATTCATAGAAATTTCTTTTAAATTTTACAAAAACCTATTTTCTGTATATAGCAATGCAATTGTTAATTAGTTAACATTTCAGACAGTCAAGCGCAATCTGCCGATTTCTTCTCATCCTTCAAGGTCAATTTATATCCATGGTTGGATTATGGCGTTAGTCTTGGTTGTGAGAAGTCTTGCGTATAAACGACAACTATCATCTGGATTTTGTGTTTATTTTTCTTCATTCGGAGATTGGGTGTCGTAACGTGTATTAGGTTTTAATGAATATTAATTGGTGAGGAGGGGTAGAATATATATTTGTAGCGGAATGGAATTATGTTGAAAGATTTCATCTCGATGGTTGTTCAGTTTTTCTCGCGTAGCAGACATTGAAAATTTGCGTAGAATATAATTTCGAGCTTGCTCTGACTTAAATTAATGTCGTCTGAGTTAGACAAAACTGACTCTCGCTAAATTAGTCTTCAAACTCAGAGTTCCTGAATATGATTTCGAGCTCAGTCTTATTTTAGCTAATCCAGTTCGAGTAAGACAAAACTGATTGTCGCTAAATTAGTTTTCAAACTCAGAGTTGCTGATTATGATTTGGGGCTCACTCTGATTTAAATTAATAATCCAGTCTGAGTTCTAATTGTAAGCCAAGCCTAGTGTGACATTCTATTCAACATTATGAATTAATCTAAGTTGATTCTTAATCGACTCGGCTGCGTTTCAACATCCGAAACCATGCAATTCCCTCAATTCTGCGCAATATACAATTTCATATTTCGAAAATTTGTATTATAATATTATACTTAGTCGACACTAATAGGCACGTACGATGACAGGTTGTTGTTATAATTTCAGAATGATTTCTAATAATTATTATAAATACTTTTGAAAATTACCCTCACATTTTTGAAAGATCCAATACAAAGGCAGTGTTATGTCAAGAATTTATCACATTTTTTGAGGAACACAAGAATAAATGCGTTGTTTGCTTCGACAAAAATATGTGCTCCTAGGAATAGTTTTGTACACAAAGTACTAGTTTTGTAAAACCATTTGGCCCAAATCAAGCTGTCGTCCAGATTATTTTGGCCCAGATTATTATTTTGGTCCAGATTATTTGACCCAAATCAAGCTGTCGTCCAGATTATTTTGGCCCAGATTATTATTTTGGTCCAGATTATTTGACCCAAATCAAGCTGTCGTCCAGATTATTTTGGCCCAGATTATTATTTTGGTCCAGATTATTTGACCCAAATCAAGCTGTCGTCCAGATTATTTTGGCCCAGATTATTATTTTGGTCCAGATTATTTGACCCAAATCAAGCTGCCGTCCAGATTAGTTTTTGGTTAACGGCGTGACACTGATTTCCACTTTTAGAAATTGGGAAATATAATCGGAATAAAGTAAATTAACAATTTAATAAATACCTATTTGTGTAATACCTTAGGCTCAAAGTTAATGTTTGCACAGTTGGATTTTACAATTTATCACTATGGTTGCTATCACCGGAACTAGATGTGCAGCAGCCATTCACTTACGTATGCACCAGGCGAAACACTATCATCAGGAAAACCATAAAGATAAAGCCAGAATAGAAAGAATTAAATTTCGCTATAAATTTAAATAAAATACCGATTGTTAGCTGGGTAATTGTGACTAAATAAAACCAACGATCGAATTAGAAATTCATCCAAGTACACTAGGCCCTTGAAGATCCGAAAACTAGATAATCGAGCGTATAGTAATAATTCAACACAATAAACGTGGTCGGAGCCGCTAGAACAATATTCGTCACCCGACTCAACCAGGACTGAAGCTAGACTGACTTGACAGAAAACTAAAAATGCTAACATATGTTAACTAAACAGAAAAACAAGTGCTAATTATGCAAATTAGAACGAAACAAAACAAAACGCGAAAACAAAACAAAAACAGAACCCACGGACGCAGAAGGGAGGGAGGGGTAAAATAAACGAAATTATGCTAAATCCTGGGTTTTTGAGAAATTTTGGGGATTTGGGGACAGGTTTGGACCGGACACCCCCTGGTAGCCTGGTCCACCCCCAACAAATATAACGGTATCCGATGGCTAATTAGAAAAAAACAAATTAGCTTATAAAACAAGAAAATAAATAAAAACTAGACCACGGGGGGGGGGTTCGATTTGCTTCCTGGGTTTTTGGTTTTGGGGATTGGGGATGGTTTGGACCGGATATCTTGAAGCCCTGGTTGACTCTAATTATAACGGAAGCCTATAAGGAAAAGGAACCAAATTAGCTTATAGAATTAATAACTAGCCACGTAATTTGAGTTAAACATTTGAATCACATTTGTTGCGTTTATTTCCTATATTACTGAAAAACCCTAATATCTCGGTTGCCTAACCACCGTAATTAAGATGAATTCATAACTACCGTGAAAATCTAACTTGAATTAATGTTGTTGTACATTATTCATTTAGGCCAGTGATAAAAGCTCGACGGTGAAGAGATTTGAAAAATGACCGGCTGAAACGTAGGATAGGGGTGGGATTCGAACACACGACGTCCACTCGTGAATTCGCAGGCATGTTGTCTACCCATTCAGCTATCCCTGGCCCGTCTTCACAGCTATTATAAAGCCGTTAGGTTCGATATTCATCAGTCTCCTACTAAGGACAACCAGTGGCTAAATGTTTTACTTTACATAGCACCGCATTTCGTATGTATATAGCTATTGACAGGCATTAAACCGTCAGCCGTTAGGCCAGAAATATGGGATGAGAGATGGGGGCGCAGGTATGATTCTGCTTCGCTAAAGCTTTCATGTTATGTAGCTAGAATGAATAAATTGCCTTTAACAAGCATGGAAAAACCACTGTTCCTGCTTGGAGAAATGCTTCTTGCGTTGGAAAAATCCTTTTCTAATTTATATGGTAAGAGCGAAGCAAGCGGAGCTTCTACTGCGGTCTCTATGGAGAAACTAGTGTAAATTTCGTTTTTTTGTTATTTTCTGCCATTCATAACTCATTTTCGGATCAATGTTTTCCAGATTTTTTCTTCAATAGCAAATGTGACAAGGACGTGCCCTGAAACTGAACAGCTCAGACGAAATTTTCGGTGTAAATGGCAAAAAACATGTTTTAAGAGTTCTTGGCCAAATCTGTACATACGAGTACAAGCGTTTCGCACGCATACCTTGCAGCACTGGCTTCGTATCGAAGAAAGGGCACCACCAAGTAGTGTCAGCTCATCGAGATCTTTTGATGACAACACCTTTTTGTGGGACCAATACCCTATCCATTGTGGGCCTGTCTATATAGCTATTTCTAAGGCTAAATACAATGATTTGGTTATCTAGTATTCACGATGCATATTTCATGACTTTTTGCGAGTTTCGATGGGTTTACAGTGTATGGACCCGATTTCCAGAATAGTCTGTTTTCAGCTGTATGGTTACATATTGTGGTGTATAGGTCACCAATAACTGTCTGAGTAGGTATTCCGGTAAGTTGAATACGATGGCTTAATTATCTGGAGTCCAGCATACGTATTTTATGCCTTTACAGACGTTTACATTGCGATTAAAGTCAATAATTTCCAGAAAATGATTGGTCGGGGGGTTTGGGGGGTGTGTGTGTTTTGTTGTTTTTTTTTTTTTTTTTTGGCTTTTTGTTTTTTTTCTTTTTTCCTTCTTTTAATCGGATACGGTTATTGAAATTCGAGTTTTGTTCTCTAACAACGTTTTGTACATTGTGTCAAAAGAGGATGGATGGGGCGCATCTCAAGTTTACTCTTGCATAAGAGAGGTTGGGAGTACGGGAAGTTGAGAAGATATGAAGACGCAAGCTTGAGAAAAAGGGAATTTCAAAAATATGGGAAATTTTGAATGCGGGAAATTGAAAAGATGAGAAGTTAGGACGACCCATGTAAAGCCTGAGGGCTCCCACTGTCCCATGTGGGAGGTTATTTGTAAATTTTTAGACAGCTTTTTAGTAGTCACCATATATGGGACAATGGAGAAGTTGCAGGAAGGTTTTCGTAGCTGCAGTCTATGGGACAGCGGGGAAGGTGTAGAAACTTTTTTCGTAGCTGCTGTCTATGGAACAACGGAAGAAGTTGTGGGGAAACTTGTTTTCGTAGAAGTTGCAGCCTATGGACAGTGCGGAAAGTGTGGAAAATTTTCGTAGCTGCAGTCTGTGGGACAGCAGGTAAGTTGTGGGGAAACTTGTTTTCGTACACAGCTGCCTGAGAACACAGCTGTCTGAGAACCATAAACCGCTGATAATGAAGCACGTTTCTACACCTTCCGCATTGTCCCATAGACTGCAGCTGCGAAAAAAGTTTCCCCACTTTCCGCACTGTCGCATAGGCTACAGGTACGATTACTTCTTAATAAATATTCCGAGATATTTTTCGATTACTTGCTAATAAATATTCTGAGATAGAATCGGTTTTCTATAGCACATATCTACCACAATTCAAAATTCAAACATTACATCAAGAGCTGTATATCGTTGTTTTTGCCATATTCATATCTAAACTTTGTTCTTCCAGCAATGTTTACTGCATCGTCGTTGGGAGTCAATTCAATAAGCACGCACATAAATCCGTACCCACAATGAATAACTGTTTGGTTTGTTGTGTTTCCTGTTAACCATCATGTATAAATAGCTTTGAATCGCTTAGTAACTTATTCACAGTAAACGTGTGAACTTCCAGAACTTAATTTTGATGGCTGAATCTCATATTGCGTTTGTAAAATCGCCGGATATATTTAAAACTGTAACCAACTTGCAGGGAGAATGAAACCCTGAAATTTGCTATAGAATTGGATCTCATAAGTACTAACTTATTGTGCAGCAGGTGCAATCTGACCACAGTTAACGATAACCCATTTTTGCGCAGATGTTATTCATGCGGAATTAAGCTGATCCATTTTGAACTCAACAATATTCATAAGGTTTAACATATAACTATCTTCAGGTATGATCCTGTTTTATTTTTTTTGAATGACATTCAAATTTTCCATATATGTAACAGATTTTTGCGGAATTCATTTGGCAAAGAAACTATTACACAGCAAACTGTAATGTTGTGGTTCAAAAAATCAGTTTGATTTGTAGCTGAGCGTTAGATCAACAGCCTTTGCGCTTTGTTAATCCTGTCATCTTGAAGTCAATATTAGAAGACAAATCGCTTGAGGATGGAGATGTTGTTAGTGCTGAAGTGGAATCAGACGAAACGACATCTGGAAAGAAAGCAAAAGCCCACAGAGGTACTGCAAAAAACAAGTACTGTATTTGGCATTATTGAAAAACACGGGGGCAATAAATGTATTCTCTATGTCGTCCCTAGCCGGAAGAACACACTGCATCCAATAATCGAAAAACATGTGACCAAAAGTTGTGTTATCCACCACGATGACTATGCCACCCATCGTAGCGTTGAAAAAGATTTTTCATATAAACACAGAATTGTAACTCACTCAGAGAGTTTTAAGGCTGATGACGGAACACATACTAATAAAATTGAAGGCTTCTGGGGATTGTTACGTCAAAGAATTGCTAGCCGACACGGTGTGTATCAAAGTGCGTTCCAAGATCTCTTAGTAGATGAATTTTGTTATCACAGAGATTTTCAAGATGAGTATGGAACAATTTGGACAATTGCTAAGCAGTTCAACAATCGTGTATTGTTCTGACAATTCTGACTTTCCACAATAATACGGTATCATAGACATTGCAAAAATAGTGAGTATATTTCTTTATTTTTCACATTTATGACAATGCTTATTTAGCAGGACTTAAAGAATCTTTTATTTGTTGTGCCGTAGTCGGACATTTATACGCGCGTACTGAAATAAGCTGGTTAAGCTACTATAACTGTTATATAAACAGAACATATCGTAGCTGTCACAATTTTCAAGTTTTACCTACGAAAATGAGCAAATTGCAAATAAAAAATATTTTATTGAAAACTATCAAATATTGCATTTTTGCTATACTAAAGATGGTGTTACTATACAAAAGCAAAGTTGAACTTCAAAGAATTTGTTTTCAAAATGTTTATGTCACGTTATTTTTATGTCATAGTACGACACTGTTAGCAGGTGCGTCACTGTTTGTGCATTTGAGGATTAATCGAAAATTGGCAATCTCTGGATTAACGATTTTGCGCCTAAAAACGCCAATTGCAATAGCCTATATTGCGACTCGTCTTAACTGAGCTTGTTGCGTAGCATACGTTTTCACGTGCGCTGTTATTGGCTTGCTTTGCGAGCTCTGTTATGGTACCCGAACATAAATTAATTCGAGCATTAAGATGATCGGGCCAGTGTTATAAGGCTCTTGGGGTTAAAATTTTAGACTTGTATGTACATGAAACACGAAGCCTGTGACAGATCATTACACATGACAAGTATAAATGAAACCACGCATGCCCTACTTCACACTTGCTTGCGATAAGCTAGCTATTAGTTCTTCATCGCCTTTCGGGTTATGGTTTTGCAGCGTGATCTGCCGATAACGACATAGACTAAAGATTATGCACGTCGAATATAAAGGTAATGAAAATAACATTGATATTATGCTGACGTTAAATGAGTGATGATGTATATACCACTTATGAGCAATTGTTATGGTACAGCTAAAGTACAGTCAGTCGAAATCCGAAAACACTGTCACAACCTAACAGCTATGACAAAAAAATTTAAGATATAAATTGAGGCCTTATGAATACGGTGCTTAGTAACATGTACTACGGGAAGCATATGTTTGACACTACATTGTTTTGTGTGCGGTTTAGACTAATTACGCACTTAATTAAAACTTTTACCTATTAATGCCCATGGAGCGAAACCTGGAGCTACGAACATTGCGATGCGTTCTGTGTCGTAGCGATCTGGTATTATATTCTACATCTGTTGTAGCGTTCTTATTTTCTGGCTTTGTCAGAATATTTACTGAACCGAACACCAGCTTCTATATAGCACAGTGACTTGGATGAGACGTTTTTATAGCCCATACAGCCCAGTACTTATTCCAGGTGCTTGAGTTTATCAATATTGCACGACTGACAAACTAATTCAGGTAATAAAGGTGACTTTTTCTGATATAGTTAGATTCATGATAATATTTACTATCTCAAATTTGCCTCGTTTATTTTAGCTAACACTATTAAATTTCTGAGCGTGGATATTTAAATTCTGTAGGATCGTGATGTCACGATCAAACGGTAAACTGCTGTCAAAATGTGAAGTTGCTACGATGTTTGTTGCAGCAGCTTTAAACCAAGTCCACTGGTACAGTGCCTTGTAATTCGACGACTGTACCATGTACAGAGATTTGCGTAAATACGCCGCTGCTTGCAACAGAAAATAGACATCTGCAGCATGGTTTTAATCGCAACCGTTAATGCAATTTCAGGGAATGCTGTTATTGTCTTGGATCCTAATTATAAAATAAAGGTCAAGTTGTACACATTAATAGTCGCTCAATCTGGTTCTGGAAAAATGAAAACGTTCACGGACTTAGTCTTCCAAACTACTGAGCCTATTGATGAGGTATTTTTTATTATTTATATGATATTTCATTGATCTATGAACGAAGCAAATAAGATAACCTGCTCCAGCAAACAAAATAATTTTTCAATGCAACTATTCTTGTGCAGTTTTCGCGATATACCATGCAGGAATTCATTAATGCGGCGTTATAAAGAAACCCCATGTGAAAATTTTGCCCACCACGGGCGTCTCTGCCACCATCTATCAAATAGTGTCTTGGACACCGTGCTGTCTCTTTTTGAATTTCAAGATGGAATACATATGTAATATAGTATCGGTAAGGGTAAGAAACCATAAAATTTTTCCATGAACAGCTACACCATGATGGTACTTGCACAATATATAATGTGTTTTAGTATGGCTGTATAATGTAGTATTTGAGTATAATGTATAATGTAGTTTGAGTATGTCCAGGACACCATCAGTAAAACAATACGTAGTATTATACACTATAAAATTAAACTGATGGCTTCTAATACTGTTTTTTATTACATAGTGTAGGTGTGTATTGTATGCCAATGGATTGTGCAGCGTAGACTATTGGCGGACAAAACTTCTACATGACTGGTCTTTTATCATACAAACTCCGAGTAATTCGCGCTCTGTGTAGGACATGCAAATGTAGGTACGCACTATTTCTATACAGACACTCTTTTAATTTTATTATAAATAAAATAAAATTGTATCATGCGTTTATAAATCGATAAATCACACTTTTTAATGGTTCTATAATGTTTTAAAAATATTTAAGCTTTACTAATATAAGAAAGTAAGCAAAAATATATAAAACAATATCAGCCAAACTATTTAAAATGTACTTTCATGTATTCGTGAAACTTTTTTAGCTGACAACAAATGTTTGGCCAAAAGTTTGATAAAACATGGTCACTTCAATTCTTTAAGAATACGATTCCACAGTAAATTACTATTTCTGCATATCTTGAAGTAAAAGTTTAAATTTATACCAGTACACAGAACCAAGGATTACGAATATATACGTAGTGAAACAAAAATTTCTTTAAATTCATCTAGCAATTATCACAATAATTGTGAGTGCTCAAAACATTGATAAACTTCAAGGGTTGAAAGCTCCCTGTACAAAAAATATTTAACGAGTTTTTTTCAATCCCTCGCGACTAACCTTTAATTTGAGATACGGCATTTCGCAAGACATTCTATCCCAAACATCTTAACTATATCTGGGTACCCAAATGTATTCAGCTTGTATAATATATCCAGTTTCTCGCTTGTTCTGTAATTCGCTTTGCAATTCTTGAGTTATCCTAGCCTACAAACCGTTGCAAGTGTTAATGGTTTCTTGATTTTTCAAACACTGCGCAGTTTTTCAGCTGTTATTTTTATATTTGTAAGACAAGCTTATGTCTAATTTTCATAGAACATAGACTATACTCACTATAAACTAAGGTTTTCATAAAGTAAATAGTCTTTCAAAGCACCCAAACAATTTAAACAAATCACAATATATTCAATTATAAATATAACATTGTGAATGAAAATAGCATTTTCACGTTATTTGTCACTGCATTGAGGCAAAAAATATGTGCGAATACAATTAAGGTGCTCACAACTTCGATTTTATACCGTGAACTTAGTTCACAATCTGAAAACTAATGACCGCAAAAATCACCGCTTGACCTTCTGTACAAAGTCGTGGGTCCACATTTGGTGGGTCGTCATAAGTTGTTGTTTTCTCAAGCCAGTTCACGATCGTAACGACAACAAACGCTCACAAATCACGATGATACCTTATATAGGCGCACACAGTTCGCGATCCCTTCTTGCGACTTAGCATCCCAATTTGATGGCTGCTTACAAACAAAAGGCTTTCAAAAATCGCGTGTTATCTTGTTTACTATAACACACAAATAGACCGCGAACATTACTGGCAGATTCAGTATATTTGATGAACGCGGACAGAGTCGCAAAAAATATGCGCTTACGCAAATTTAATTCGTAAATCACAGAGCTCGTATTCGCGTTCACAAAAATGTTAATCCAAATGACAAAACTACCAACGTAACATTTTTGGACGATTCAGCTCGTGATTTTGACAAAAGAAAACCATGGTGTACGCATGTAAAAGTGGACTCGCGGATCAATATTTGCGATGGAGAAGGACGTAAGCTATTTTTCCTTCACTATTTTTGTATAACCATAGCTATTTCATGACCCGTGTCTTATTAAACCGTTATTTATAATTATGATTTTTGACTGACAACGTTTTATAAAATCACGCCAGTAACGGATATTACATATCTGTGAAACTTAATTACATTTTGAAACTATTAGTAGCACCAGAAATGACACATCGTGCACAGTAATGTGCAATTCAACATCTCGCTTTATGAGCACACACCAAGCTTCAAAATTTACAAAAATTTGCTTACCCTGAATATCAGATACAACCCTGTTATATTTTCTTAAACTTAAGTGAATTTAAAAAGTAAAAATTCATTAACATTAACATCATTGTTGGAAGCAAAATACTTTTCAAATTGAGCCGATTTTCTACTTTTGCATTAAACGTGGTCGTCTTTCAAACAGTCAAGTACTAGTCTATTGATGTTAATAAAAAGTTACATTCTCTCAAAATGTCATAAACCCCTAAATCCTAATAAATTAGTCATTGTAAGCATGCAATTATTTTCTAAGCAGCACGCGATTCTTAAAATTCTACTATTGTTAAGTACCTGCTATGCGCGACTAAACTTAATGACCCTACTAACCCGACCCTACTAGCCATCGGATCTTGCAAAACTATTGTAGAATCTACAGTCATTGTTAACAGAACAGGAAATAGAAGAGAGAATTATATTCTGCTCCTTGCTAACCTAGAATTAGCCATTTTGCACCTGGTAATGCCAATTTTCATGCAATTTTTTCCAAAGGGTTCTGCGATAGTTACTGTGTTCTTCTCATAATGCAATTCATGGCTTTAAAAATTGTGAATAATTTATCAATTTATAATTTAGTTAAATTATAACCTGGCGATGAAATTTGCTGCTAATAGTGACATTTCGATTGAGAAATCTTCTAGTTGCACGCCCAGATAAATTGCCAGTTGTTCACGTTGTTTCTATTAACTAGGCAGCTGCTATATTTGACATTTTACCAACATTTTTGCAGAATATTCGAAAGATGAACAAATCTCTATATATGACGGATGGCACAAATTCAGAATTTTGAGCTTTCTTGCAACAGAATAAAGAGGGTGTACTTGCTTTAGATGAAATGATGTGTTTAGACAAAACGATCGCTGGAAGGTCAGACCAAACAGAGAGGGAATGCGTAGTATCTTGGCGAGCATGTGGCAGGGATCTCCTTATCGGTAAGTGATTCTGTTATCTTCCAGTTATGTTTATATTTTAGATGAATACCAAACAGTACGTACAATTTTTGCATTAAACCCGTTAAATAGTAACTGGGATAAAATTTATCAGCATAATCTGACTAAACCCTTCAGTTTCAGATTGATAAAAACTGCAAAGTGAAACTGATTGCAGTGAAAAATGCGGCGCGCCGTTGAGACTTAATTTTTATACCTAATAGTCATTTCGTACTTTATTTGTACGTGAGCTGTAAAAAATAAAAGATAATATTTCGGAGCCCAGTAGGTAATTCCCATGCACGCTATTCGAGCTAAGAACTATTTGATTTTGGCCATTTACGGTATTGCAATATTTTATGGTTATACCATTTTCCAGTCACTAAAATGATAAATAGAGAACTCGTGATAAATCCTGAATAATAAGGCATTGTTCAAATTCTGTACAATTCATAACAGCTATGCTCTTATGCATTTTTTGTCTGAGTAGCCACTTTCAAACGATTAGCTATGAAAACACCCAGAAAAGCAAAAATGTAACTTTACTACGGACTACGTTGCTTGTAGGAAACAAAGGATCTTACAGCGGTAATTAACTCATTTAACATATAACTTTGTTGCTTTAATCCTACATAGTTTCATTATTTAGACTTCGTTCTTTTGAAGTATTGCATTCCAGCACCAAATATTTGCCTGAGCAGCCACTTTCTAAGTATGGCCTATGAAAACACCCAGAAAAGTAAAAATATAACTTTACTACTGACTATATTGCTTGTAGGAAACAAAGGATGGGCTTACAGCGGTAATTAACCCATTTAACAGATAACTTTATTGCTTTAATCCTACATGACTTCATTATATAGACTTCGTTCTTTTAAAGTATTCCATTCCAGCACCAAATATCAAACTCCGCCATGTTTAATTTGGCTACAAGCAAAATAGTATACTGGGATTTTGATATTAAGAGTTTTTAAGGTTTCTGGACAAGATAAAACAGTAGTTTTTTCACGGTACGCATCCAATTATACAAAAGTGCTATGCGCGTTTAACCTGACAAAACCCTTACATTAGATTTTTCTTAAAAGTTAAAATTATTAATATCCAATATTTTCGTTTTTGGTTGTTAATATGTAGAGAGCAGTCGAATCGTTTTACATGCAACGCATTTAGTAGATTGATGGTGTGGTCTTGTGGTTATGGAACTTCCAATGGGTTTCAGGAGTGTCTATTTATAACGCATTAGTGAACCTAAGGTGGCTTCACCTGCCATTCTATTTTGTAATCACCGATATCGAATCGCGAACCCTTGTTACGAAAAAACGCTGAATTTCGTGATGCTTTTCGCCAACCGAAAAATTCTCAAAATCCAATCCAAGTACCAAAAAGTATATCTTGTGCTGCGAATAGAATTTTGGCGGCTTTATTTTTGCAGAAATTCGGTTCCTTGAGGCCAATCAAGTTTGCATATGGATTATTTCGTGTTTGCGAGCAACTTTTATATAAACGGAATATCAAAAACAAATTGAGACTATATAAGAGCCTAACTACTTCCCGGTATAGTATCAAACTAAATATTGCTGTTGTCGCCTTCGCGTTGCAAGGAACGGCACTGTTGGCGATAAGGTAGAGCTGTTAGTAATTAATATCCATTTGACACCCATTATTTGCCAGTTCACGTTTGGGTCACTTCAATGTTCACGTGATTACTTGTAACGTATATATTATTTGTCAGTTCACTGCAATGTTCACGTGTTTACTTTTAATATATATATTATTTGTCAGTTCACGTTTGGGTCACTGCAATGTTCACATGTTTATTTTTAATGTATATATTTAACCATTTATCGCTAAGAAAAATTTCTGAATTAGTAAATGTTTCACAATAGAACGAATATTAAATTATATTTATAAAGGTGTTTTCGACTCAAAATACGATTGATCTTAGCGACCGTACATTTTCTATCCTTAATCTCAGTCAGTCAACTGTGTACGCATCACTATTACGTTCAATCTATGACGCCATTGATGGATTTTATTCATCGATTTCTTTCCGTTTGTGTGCCGCATCAAATACACTATAATGACAACATCGTTGACGGCGATGATCAGGAAGGCACTAATTTTGCTGTCATGAGACTTAAAAGAACCATAAAGTTTATGTGTGCGCAGGTGAGCAATAACGCTTTGGGATTGTATGTTAGACCTAAGTTTAGGCGACATTAAGCTGATCTCGATGCATACAATGCGGGGACTGCGATGTGATGAGCGCAGCGATATGGTAATAATAATAGAATAAATAAATTATATTTCTCATTTTAAAACAACTGTAAAACTAATTTTGTATCTACTGGATTTCATTCATCAACAGAACTACCTCTAAATTCAGATTTATGGATTTGATTTAGTTCGATTTGATTTCAATCAAATGAAGTTAATTTAAATAAAGGTACCAAACTCATACAATCACCTAAGTGAAGCTGAAACAAACCGTTCACATCAATCAGAGTAGCAATAAGTGTGTGTATTAAACAGAAAACAAATTTTAATGCTCCCGCCGAGTGGTTTTGAACTTCATTTTACGTCACCAAACGATACTGAAACCGCTTTTAGTTTCGCCATATCTGTGTACACATCTTATCGTAATTACGCATAAAGATTAATATAATGCAAATACCTACAGAGATCATTAGCATAGAATATTCAAAACCGATACAACAAAAAAATTTTCAGAACAATGCCCATTTACAGCGTGGGGTTCAAAAATACCCAAATTCAGTAATTGTGTGCAAAAACAATTTAAATTGCTAGACATATCGTTAAATAATTTTGCCGAGGGTTCCATTATGAAAATGCCTTTGCTTCCCGAGGTAGAGTGTCTATGCATTAGCTATTCCTAAATGCGACTGGGTTACATATATTTTAATTAAGTTCGCGGCATATACAAAATAACCAAAATACAGTGTCCTTAAAATTTTGAGGAAGCGATGGCCAATATCAAATCATTGCAAACAATTGTTTGCAGAACAACTGGCAGCCGTTTCTAAAAACTTCGCGAACATTGAAATGGCGCTTAGCGATTTCTAGACTGTTCTGTAGTGGTATACCAGTCGGCAAAATTTCCGTAATATCAACATCGAAGTCCACATTTGTTAACCATAGTGGAGCAGCAACAATCTTTCAGGCTTAAGTAATGCTTCTTAAATGTCGATTCTTAACAAATACCGCGCACGACACAAGAACATCATATATTGCAGTATATCAATGTGGGCTTTCATGTCTGTCATAGTATATAAGCTTTAAATTGTACAGTTTATTTTTCACATAATGCGGCGTGTACGTTATAACGGACCCAGCATATGAAACTTTTATCTGTCAACAGTCAACGCCATACCGTTCAATAGTTCATAGTGCATGCATACATATAGTAGACTAGGTCCTTTATAATGCAAACGTCGTATAATGCGTGAGTCCATTTTAAATGCGTCCACTTGAATAATCGTTCTTTTGTCAAGTCAGTTCAAAAGCTTAAACGCGATGAATCTACGCTAACAAATGATTTTCCTTTATGTAGACGTACAAAGATTTGTGATATAGCAACATATAGGCGCTGTTCACTGTTGCTATTGTGCTATCTTGCTATTTTCCGATCGGTTACACGGGAAACGCGATTAGCAATAGCATTTTGCGCTTACTACAATGCAGACATATTCCGTGTACATAGCCGCCCGATTTAGCATGTCATTTGGTGAACGCGAAGAACCGTGTGAAATTGAGAAATGTGCGCGTACGCAAATTTCGTTCGTACATCGCAGAGCCTTCCTCGCATTCACTAAAAAGCGAACACCGATGGCAGCAATCTGGCCGGAAACGATGAATTCCGTGATTTTGACAAAGGAATAACTATGTTGTACACATCGGAGGCAAATTCACTCATAAGTCAATAAATTATATAAAAACTCTTCGTTTGAAAAATTTTCGTGAATTTTTTATTTCACATTTACGACACTCACCACGGAAACGATAGTTCGAATACCACTTCTCTGACGAAGCTATGAACCACTTGGCTGAACTTCATCGCAACGAAGTGGTACGTCTCGAAATGTAGAATGATGCTCGTAGAGCTTTTGTGAAGAGCCATACTTCAGATAATGGAATGCTACCAACATTTCTGTGTGATGTAAAATTGTTAATAGCTTTATGTCAAGACAAAGTTGTCGGCAAATGTGTATATATAGATTTACGCACTACCCGTACCTTTGTGCTTACACACTATGGCGTAATTAATATTAGCGTTGCATACACTTACAACTTTGTTTAAATTCATTCATTGAGGAAACAATGTATGAAATGTAGTTATAGGACGCTACAACCGCTGTAATCTGATGTAAATGAGTCAGCTGCTAGTGCGCCAGTAAACTTAAAATACGCACAGCCACAATCCTGTTTTGCAAAAAGCGATCGGGAACCGCAACCCGTTGTTATGAAACAAACTGCGGTTTTGCCATCGATTTTTTGCGAACGATATTCAGTCAAATTTCGATTTCTTGTTGCGAAATTCCATTTTGTAGTCGAACTAAATACTCATCTGTTTAAACGGTATAAATAACTCTTCGAAAACGTATCTTTGCACTACTCAACGTTCTTGAAATACATCGGCTAGTCAGTTTCACGTTACAAAACACATTTGCTTGCTCGTAAAGATGTTAGCGGATATGTTCGCGAACCTCTGCTATGCCCTTGCACAAATTAGTTCACGAACAATTACATTCGTCATCGCAAAAGTAAATACAATTTTTAACAAACCAAATTTTTGCAAAAACAGAATTGGATATTACAATGCCTACGTTTAAGATCAGAACTCTCAAATAGTGTGTTCGCAAACATTAGGGCAAACTATGTTGATAAAGTATATTAAAAGGAATGTGATAAGTAATTACATCCTGGTAAATAACGCACAACGTAGTGTTCGCAAACAACAAAATACGCTCTTCTGTTCGCGAACAGTTACTTTTAATATAATTCTGATTAAATTAAATTAAATCTCGCATAATGCAGCCATGTTCGCGAACAACAAAAAAGAGTCGTCTGTTCCCGAACAGTGGCGTGTTGCATTATTCTAATTGAATTGTATTAAATATTGCACTCGCACAACTTATTCATGTTCGCGAACAACAATCGATACGCGCTGCGCTACCTGGTCTGCATGTTTGTTCGCTAACGAAATTTGAGGTCGGATGCTATACTGTTCCCGAATGACAAGCCTCAAATTAAAATTCTGTAAAAGTATGTTCAACAACAACTTAACAATTTCATTAAAATGTTCGGTAACGTTATTTATACGCTTTTAAACTCGTGACTTTTAAACCATTTGAAGATGGATACAGCATCGCCAAAAAATGTTCGATTACTGATTTTTTGGGAATGACAAAAGAGGATTATTGCTGGGCGCATACAAAGTTTAGTCTCGCATAAGTTAACAGATTGAATTGTGTTAATGTTGCTGTTCTCGTTTTCTGATTTAATTAATGTGACTTGCTAGTAACACTCAAAAATATAGTACATAGCAACGCTAATACTAGTATCTTTACTCAGTATATCCAGTTTCTAACTATGTATTAGAAATGCATGCTGTGAAAAATTCCGCTGGATTCAGGTAACAGAAATTACTTTAGTCTACATTTGGAAATCACTAACAATGTTACCTTTTCTTGTTAACTGCTCAGTCAGACGAGTATGATAAAAAATTCTATGTCCAAGTAAAAAGAGCGCATGAAGATTATGCAGCAACGTCTATTCTATTAGTTTTATGGTTAGCTGGCCAAAGATGATGCGCTGCTTACATAATAGGTGAATATATTAAAACAGATCCTGCTATAGAATTGTCGCTTTAGTTTACAACGGTGTTGGGTTTTCGTAATTACCACTGTGGCGGAATCTAAGTTTCTTGCGGAAAAGCGACCGTTTTATAGCTTTAGCAGTTAAATCGAGTATTTTGCGCAAAATTTCCCTAATATCTGTCCGATATTGTTTTATAGTGCACTTAACTGGAATACAATGCGGCAGTAAGGCAAATTACTAGCTGCTTAACAGGAGCTGTTTGGTTTTCTCAATTTTGGGGTCATATTCTTCCCTTTAAACCAGCTATATTAGCGAATGCAATTTGGTCCCATTATTTTAACACCAAAGTGTTCGCGAACGTTTTCAAATTATAATGTATGAAATGTGAGCCGGAGTAATTTCTGTTTTTTAATGCAAAAATGAATTTTGCGTTCAGTGAACAACTAAATGGTAATTGCTTTTGACAAAAGTGGATGGTAAGGGGTGTAGCTTAAGTTTACTCGTGCACTACAGTTCTGTTCGTTAATTTGTTAACGTACATAGTCTCGAGATTGGCATATAAATTCATCGCTTATCAATTCACTTCAATAGAATACACGATATAGCAGTCTTCAATTGCCCATTCTTAGGTCCATGTTAGTCCCATAATGTTTTTATATGGTAAGATCATCATTTATTTGCTGGGAACAAAAACCACTCTAAGTGTTAAAACTCAATTGTCCACTGGAGTTGAACATCTACCTGCTGAATGGATTGGGAGGAAGGAACAGCGCTTTAGACAAGTCAGTGGCGCTTTGACAAGCGTGTTCTACATTACACTGCGGATGTGGGTTTCACAAAGAGGTTTAGAACGCTGCAGATATTTTAGAATTAAATAATTTAGAGCGAGTAGAAAGTAATTAACAGCAATAAGCTGTACCAAATTAGCAAAAATATAACTCGCGAAGCCATGAAGCTAGCTCTCCCAATTTCGAGTAAGAGCCTGCAACGCTGTTACAAAGCCAACACTATTTTGGAAAGACGATTTGGATCACCTTTTATATTCTTGCCCATATGTCTTTCAAGATTGTTTAGTCATTCAAAAATTCATAAAGAATGATGCATCAGTTGTTTAGTTATACTCAATAGATGACTAACAGCAGACCAACAATTAATGATTGCTGTTAGATAGGGTAAACACCAACGATTGTCATTTGCTATTACGATGTGTAAATTCGTCAGTTAAAATGAACACTATATACCCTATGTCCCGAGCTTAAACGTGCATAAATGTGTTTATGGTTCATAATAACAATTTTTGGCATGTGGCAGTGACCTATGCTGTCATCAACGATTACGATACCACAGTGGTGCAAACCCGACGTAAAATAAGCGGTAAATGAGCCTCTTTGTCAACAAGTTTCTGCCTTATAGCAGCGCTACAACCCTATTAATTATAACACTAAAAGATTTGCAAAAAACTTGACAGCAGTAAAATTGTAAAAGTTGCCGCATGACATATATAAAATTTTATTTTTAGGACGCATTCGCAAAGGACTTTGATAATGGAGTTGAGATATCCAAATGTTTGCATCTTATCAAAACTTGCTATCAAGCTCACGCAAATGCAGAAACGCAAGCTACGATTCCTCCAGAGATTTCAAAAGCAACTGTTTTAAGGGCATTTGCGATCATTAAAACTCTTCGGATGTTTGACTTCAAAAGTTCAAACAGGTTGATACAGGTGTTAACCTGTTTTCCTTCGACAGTCTTCACAGCCTGCTAGGGTTAACAGTACTGTTTTAAAGAAAGCAATTCTTTTGTTCCCGGCACAATTTGTCAGTTGCCGAATGATTGACCGCCAAAAGTGCAAATACAGTCCTGATGCAGTTTATACGGCAATGCAAGAACTTAACAAAACAAAACCCAGCCGCCGAATTATATTGTGGGATAAAGAAGGCTATGCATGGCGGCTAGGTCTTTTACAAATGCCCTAATGACAGTGTTAAAATTGACGCACTGAGCTGCGTTGACTATACATATGAAGCTTATCGACTAGCGTACGAGACTGATGTGCCAACGGAAGAAAAGTGGATTGAGAAAGTTCAAGATCGATGTCATAGTGGCAGTTTTGGTAATAATTACCCAAGTATTATTAGAGACGCACCGGCTACAGTTTCAGGCCTTCAAAGTGACATACCAGGAAGCGCTTCCTTGATTTAATGCCAAATTTGAAATGCATAACATTTATCAACGCTATGCAAAATAGTTGCTATAGTAACAGTTGTCAAATAACGTGTTGAATAATACCACGCATATCGCACTATATTAATTAGCTTTTGAATTGTTGTTTCGTTAAACAAAAGTAGACATTGGCTGCCCATTCAGCTGCGTAACTTTTAAACAACATTGTTGCAGCGATGTAGTTGTAATTACACGTCCTGTTTTTACGCTAGAGTGAAAACACATCACTGTACTAATGGCAAATACTAACATATATAAAAGCATATATGGAACAAATATGTATAGGCTCATTCCGTCAATATATTCAGTTGTGACACTTAAACCCAAGGTTCTACTATATTTGAATATAACATGACGATGACAACAACTAACTCTAACAAGGCGCGACACGAGTACTAATGCTTAAAAACTAACATGATTTAGTAATTTATGGCACGTTCTTTGTCATTTTTCAATTTTATACTGCTATTCAGATATTTCGTTGACTGACATAGTTAGATTACAGTAGCAGGAACGCAGCTATCAAAGATTATGAATTGTACTGTTATTATTTGAATTTTGATACACCACAAATCCTGAAAATATATATGGACATATTTCATATTTGTGGGTTGCATTAATAACAGAAAACGGGGCCGTCGTAAACCTAATAATATGAATATGAGCTCCCCCAACACCTTTTTGAATTATATTACCCATGGTAATGATGACATTCTTTGAATCAGGAGGGCCATATATACATATACTTTTAATGCAAATAAACATTTATGCAAAATTATGTATGAATTAGTAGTGTCAGGTACAGTTAATTGGGGAAATTTAAAAATTTATAGTTTGGGCGAGATTATACTAGATATATTGGAATTTAAACATAGGAAAAATCATTCAAAAATAACTAAACCCAAAAGTTTCCTCAAAATAAAGTTTGAAAATCCGGCATTTGATAGGTTTAGTTTGGGTAAAATTTTTCGAGATAATCGTGTTTATATATGCTGGCCAATAGATAAATTACCCATTAATTCATTCAATCGGTCTACTCCGGTGATTTCTTTCAATTATCCAAAACCTTTTGCTATTGGATTATATAATTATAGACAAACATTAGAAGGCATAACTATGCATAACCTTTCTAATACAGGTTTACATTGTGAATGTTATGAAAGTTGCTTCAGGGATATTTCACATAAACATATTGTTACCGGCAATGTTAATTTGATTAATAGAGATAATCTTCGAAATTTGGTCAGCAGAGGTACTTCATATAGATTACGTCCACAGGATAATTATGAAACCCTCAAACGTAATTTTCATCACGGTATTAATCTTTATATAAATGGTATCGCAGAAAAATATAGTATCTCTGACAAGAATATATTTAATGAGTGGAAAATGCAAGCAATTCTTAGGTTACACGAAAGAATAAAGTATATCAGGATCAATAATCATAAATACAACAATGGTCCGATTGATAAATTAACAGTGGGTGATAAAAAATATATAAAATCTCTTAAGGACAGATTTGTTATCACAGTGACGGATAAGGCATCACAAAATTATAGTTTTATATGTAAAAGATTTTACGTGGACATTATTTCTAAGGAACTTGGTTACAATAAATCTTCTAAAGATTTCGATAGTAATGTTTATTCCAGGGTAAATCAGTGTAAATTTAAGGTTCTCTCCAGTCAAATTAAATTTCTTAATGAATATTTTGATGATTTTCCAAATTTAGTTCCAAAGGCTGAAGATGTTAGATTACCCTTTATACAAGCTATACCAAAATTTCATAAAATTCCTACGGGCTTTCGCTTTATCATTTCCAGCAAATTAGCTGCTACCAAACCCATTTCAAATATATTATGCAAAATTTTTAAACTTATATATATTAAACTAGAAAGAAATTCTATTACTCACAGCGTTTTTAAAAAATTTCATAATTGTTGGATTATTAACAATAATAGTAGAATTTTAGAGACTATTGAAAGTCTCAACGTTAGAGGACAGTCTCGTACTGTCAATACTTATGATTTTTCTACTATGTATACTCATTTGGTTCATGATGATATTATTATAAGACTCTCAAATTTGATCGAAAGCCATTTTAGGCAATCTTCAAAAAAATTTATTGCGGTCAACAATTTTGGGGCATATTGGTGTAACTCATCCAAATACATAATGTTTGACCCCAGCAAAATTATAAAAGGTTTAGAATGGCTTCTTCAAAACTGCTATTTTAGCTTTGGTCATTTACTCTTTCGACAAACTGTTGGAATTCCTATGGGCACAGATTCAGCTCCTTACATTGCAAATTTATATCTATATACTTATGAATCAGAATTTCTAAAAACTTGTGATATATCAATCAGGAACAGTATCAAATATACATTTAGATACATAGATGATATATCAACACTTAATGATGATGACTGTTTTGATCGAATACACAAAAACATATATCCGAACACCCTGATACTTAATAAAGTTAATTCAGTCAATACTGAAGCCAATGTTCTAGATTTAGATATTAAAATTTATCAAGGTATAGCTTCGGTTGACCTTTTTGACAAAAGGAGTTTATTTGACATTCCGGTTAGTAATTTTCCCTATTTCACTTCTAACCTTTCGATCACGATTTTGAGGAGTATCATATATAGTCAAATTGTACGCATCTTTCAAATATGTAACCAGGAAATTTTTGTTCTTAAAAATATAACACTTTTATGGAACAAATTACGTTCCAGAGCGTATCCCAACAGATTCCTATACAAACATGTTCGAAAGCGTATTGCTCGGGTAATTTCAGATAAGTGTAAAACCAATGAGTTATTGCATAAGATCAGAAAGGATGTAGTAAGATAGTTTTTAATTCTTAAAACATCATCTTTATTTGTATTATTTCATCATTTTATTCCTATTCTTAAAATTTACTTAATTTATTTTATTTCATTCCTTTATATTATATTCATAAATTAATATTATAATATTTATATTTATAATAATAAAATTATTATTATTAATATTATTATTATTATTTTTATTAAAAAAAATTTTATTATTATTATTATTATTATTATTATTATTACTATTATTATTATCAATATTACTATTATTATTATTACTTCTATTATTATTATCATTATTATTATTAATATTTATTATAATTATTATTATTATTATTATTATTATAATTATTAATACTATTATAATTATTATTTTATTTTATTATGCACGTTCACCTCACGTGAGGTAACGTTGCCTTTTGCACTATTTAGTTGGCCACGTGGCTAACACTTTTCTTTCTTTAATTAAGATAATTTCGAATTGATCTAATTATAATACAAGGTTTTTGTTACGGTTTTTACGTCTTGCTGTTTGCATCCTCCAGTGAAGTCGGACGTTCCTATCACGATGGTAACATCGTGATCCGGTCATTTTTTTAATAGGGGACCGGCCTTGTCGTGGTACTGGAGCTTCCCCGGCTTTCCGGAGATCTAAAGGAACGACGCATGTACTGCTGTGACAGATAGCTTTAGGATTGTTCTAGTAAATATGCAAGGCAAATTCATTAAGCCTTGTTGGAGTTTATTGTAGGTACGTACTCATAGTTTTGGTTATCATCACACTTGTAATTTTATTCTTTTTATTACAGACATTTATAATTATACGGTTGACGAATTATTATGGCAGAAGCGTCGAATTCGCCTTTGGTAGCTGACTTGAATTCTGGTGATACCAGACGAGTGATTAGTATACATGACGATATAGAAACATTTAGACGAAGGCTTACTAGTGGTTAGCAATATAACTTATATTAACATAAATTTATGAGAAAATTCATACAATATTAGTTTATACAATTATAATTATTATTTATATAGTGTACACCAATATTAAATTTCTACTTATGTAAATACATATCTATACGAAAATATCATAAAGTATAATTGTAGCTTTCGCGTAACTCACATTATTGCTACAAATTAGCACATAAGATGTACAGTGGGACTGTAATATGATTGAGTTGTCTCTAGACTTCAAATGTGTGTTAACTAAACTGCAAGTCAGGTTCAATTTTTAAACGTTCACAAATATCATGCAGTTATTATTTAATAATATGTTCTTGGATTATGTGAATTTAGGAGCAATTTGTAGCAGATTTGATATAATTATTTAATATTTACTGTCTTAATTGCATGAATTTTCATTTTAAGCAAAATCAATAATTTATGTTACAGTTATGTAAATTTGCCTTATAGATGATGATACCACTAACAGGGTGCCCGTGGGTCAACCACTTTCAAATTTGAGGAGATTTGAAAAGGTTTTTAAACCAAATTTGAGAAGAGTGCATCTGTACAAATTTGGACGTAGTGACTAAAACGATTGGGTTGAATAGACAATTGAATAAACAAAAGTACGTCGTTGTTTCTGTCTAAACATAGCGCATGTTGCTATGATTGAATAGCAAAAATATTCTTAAATGAAAATGTGTTATTAAAACGTTTTGCATGTATATGATGTATCGAAAAATTTTATATATATCTAGCCAAGGTGGTATCAATTGCTTAATAAACATATGCGCGACATATCAATATTCTTGTTAGTATGGTATCAATTGCTTAATAAACATATGCGCGACATATCAATATTCTTGTTAGTAGCAACACAACTTGGACGTTTGATGCAGAAAGTTGAGTCATGACTATATACATAGATACAACATGCTTGTTTATGAACTAAGAAACTGAATACAGCTTAGCAATTGCCAATAGTTGTTCATTTTTATCATTAATATAGATATTGTCTATTAATATAGATGTTGTCTCTACTGCTGCGTGCTTTCGTGTGTCATGTTTCGCATTAAAACACTGACACATTACGTTTGCTTATAAAACCAAAACTAATAATTCAATTTGTATGAGTAAAGTCCCTGATCGGAAACCCTTCATTGAAAGTGATTAAAATTCGGTACCTTATATTTTTGGATGAAAACCAACAACGTGAAAATCAGTTTTATAAGTTAATGGCAGGTTTCCCAATAAAGTAACTTGAATACTTAGACAGCAAAATAAAGCCATAACAACCAGTAAGAGAAACAGACATAACTTTTCGTGCAGTCAAACCTGGTGTGTCTAGTTTTTACAGTGTTGTTATTAAGAAAGCATCGGTTATTATAAGAAATTTCTATACACTTTCATATATGAAAAACAGAAATAGATATATAAGTAACAGACATGACTACGTGTGCCAGTCTAGTTTTGTAATATATGTGAAATATCTTGGTTCATTATATTTATCGTTGTATTGTTCTAATTCGCTTAAATGCTCAAAAACATAATAAACTGTTGCTATTAGTTCTGGCTGGAACATAATGGTGATAAAGCAATTTACGACTATAACTACAGCGCGAACATGAAACGGTCGGCATTACGATATGTAACTATATTAAACGAAATAGGAATCCATAAAAATGCAACAAAATTTAAAACTAGACAGCAAATTAGATATTTAATAGATTTAATTTAATATTTAATTAGCTATTTATTAGAAATGCAATTCAGTGCCACCTTGAACGACGCTGCCTCAAAATTTTGTTTTAAGACTGATGTGACTGTTTATATGAAAAGTTACTTGCAGTACACAATTTTCTTTGTTCTGCGCATGCTTATTCAGTAACGATTCGGTTGTTATATTCAGTAATGATATATTTTGTTGGCGTGTGCCCCTTCTGTCATTTCGAAAAAAGCGGATTTGGTATTCTTATTTAAAGCAACTGGCAACAAAAACGTATAATAGTTTCACGAGCTTTATGATGTCATAAATATATTTTATCCATTGCGAAAAATGAATTAGTCTACACTCTGTGTGCGGCAATTACCATTGGTAAATATGAAGCAAAATTGCTTTTTCATTTTTCCCATTTCTCCAAACCATCAAAATTGTGCTATAGCTTACAGCAAGGCATAAAATTTTCCCCACAGTTTTCTACCTTAGCATCAGTCCTAATGGCTGCAGCTATGAAAACAAATTTTCCCACAGCTTCTGTAAATTTCTCCATTGTCCTATATACGACACATATGAAAAGAAATATCCTACAAATTTTCAAAGTTTCTCTGTTGTCCTAATGATTAGGATTAAGAAGAAGTCGTTATAGAAGTTATTAAAATATATCAATAAGTTATAAATTATAAAAGTTTGCCCACACATTTCGGCACCTTCCCTGATGTTCCATAAACTTCAGTAACAAAAAAGTGTATCCGCAGCTTCAACTTAATACCGTAGAGTACAGCTACGGAAATAAGTTTTACCTCTTCCCCGTTTTCCCATAGACTGTAGATATTAAAGAAGTGTCCCAGAGTTTCCCCAGCTTCTCCTCTCTCCCTTAAGCTGCAGCTGCTAGGATAAGTTTGCTATAGCTTCGTTTTCTTCATTGTCCCGTACACAGGTGATACGTGAGCAAGTTTCTCGATTCCCCATTGTCCCATAAACATCAGCTGTGAACACTTTAGCTTTGTTCGTCTTAAATATTGTCTCGTACACAACAGCTATAAATAAATCTTCTATAACTTCCCCGCTCTTCCTCGTTGCCCCGATTTCAGCTACAAAAAAATTGTTTGCCATAAACATACCAGCCTCCCCATAGTCCCACAAACGGATATTGCTAAAATATTTAGACACAGCTTTCCCGACCTTCAACATTGTTCCGTAGACAACAGCTACAAAAACAAGTTTGGCAAACCTTACAAACATTCCACATTGTGGTACAAATTTTAGCTGCGAAAACAAGGTTCTCATATTATATTTCCCAATCTTCTACATTGTTCCATAAACGGAAGTTGCTAAAACATTTCTCTGTAGCTACAGCAGTTAACCTCCTCGCGGACTTCATCACCTTACCCATTGTCCCATAAACGGCAGCTGTGAAATTTCTAACATGTAGCGTTTCAAACTTTCAATATTCTCCTTTAGGCAGCAGCTGCGAAATCAAGTACCTCGTATTTTTTCCACATCCCCCATTGCCCCATAACTTGTAGCTACGAAATCAAATTTCTCACAAACATCCAACCTTCCTCATTGTCCCATAAATGCCAGCGACTAAAACATTTCGCAACAGCTTTTCCAAGTGTCTCCATTGTCTTGTTGCGGGCAGTTGCTTTTCCGTTTTGCTATAGATTGAAGCTACGAAATAACGTTCACAAATTTCCTCGTTGTCCCGCATACGGCTGCTAAAAATGTTTCACCGCAGCTTCCCGTTGTGTCATAAGCGATTAATAATGAAACAAGTTTCTCCACCTTCGACATTGTACCATAAGTCACAGGTAGGAAAAATGTTTCCCTACAACATCCTCATTGCCCCGTAGACTGCAGCTCCGAAAAAATTTGTTAAAATGTTTGTCCGCAGCTTCCCTGTTGTCCCATTAACCGCTGATAATGAAACATGTTCCCAGTCTTTCCGCATTGTGCCATAGACAGTAGGTAAGAAAAAAGTTTCCCCACCATTCACACTGTTTCATTGGCTGCAGCTACGAAATCAAGTTTCTCCACAACATCCCCGTTGTCCCATACACTGCAGCTACGAAGAACTTCCTG
The DNA here is from genome assembly GCA_030248225.1 of Trileptium ribeirensis. Classification (NCBI taxonomy): domain Eukaryota; kingdom Metazoa; phylum Nematoda; class Enoplea; order Enoplida; family Thoracostomopsidae; genus Trileptium; species Trileptium ribeirensis. The sequence continues at coordinate 38,950 of JASANE010006603.1, read as the reverse complement.
TAACTTCCCCATTGTCTCCATAGACGACAGCTACTAAACAGCTCGTCAGCTAGACAGAAAACAATCTCAAATTTAAAATAACTTTCTCACATGGGACAGCACCGCATCTTATTCGTGTTAGGGAGCCTTCAATCGCTAAAAAGATTTCAGCAAAATTCTCCACCGTCTCCGTTGTCCACGGACTGCAGCGATGAAAACAATTTCCCCGCCCGCCCCTTTATGTCATATAAGGCTGTTTAAATGTTTGCCCGCAGCTTCACCATCGTTCCATAAACCGCTGATCATGAAACAGGTTTCCATTCCTTCCGTATTGTCCCATATACTGCAGGCACAAAAAAGTTTCCCCACCTTCGGCCCTGTCCGAGAGGCTGCAGCAACATAACAAGTTTCCCCGCAACTTCCCCGCTATCCCATAAACTGCAGCTGCGAAAAGCTTTCTGTAACTTACCATTGTCCCATAGACGGTATCTATTAAAACACAAGTCAGCTAGGCAGAAAGCTCTCCAATATTTTCAAATATATAGCTTCCATATGGGACAGTGGGCAGTCCTCAAGGCAATTTCAATTGCGACTGAAACCGAAGAAGCGGCCAAGGTGGCAAAGGAAACGGTATACGGGTCCCGACCAAAACCGGTAAATCCTTCCAGTCAAATCCGATCGAGGTAATCAAGTCGGACTTCGATCACCCGAGACAATGGCCTCGCTCAAATCCAGGTCAAAGGTGTCAATCCCCAAGGGTACGTGTGGCCGATGCGGACACAAGGATCAAAAGGGAACGAATGCCCCCACCGGGACAGCCAGTGCCACTATTGCGGAATAGCAGGTCATCTGGAGAAGATATGCCTCAAGAAGAAACGGGGATTGCCGGGCAAAGAATCAGACCTAGTCAAATCAATCCGGCCAATCGAGACGATCAAGTGGTCAATACCGTGCCCAAAGTGGAACAACCCGTGCGCATCAATGGCCGTCCTTTTGGTTTCAAAGTGGACACAGGAGCGGGTGACAACTTCTGCACGGAGCAAGTCTGGCAGTTCCTGGGCAAGGCGATCCTGAAGTCAACTCCGCATCAGTACCAAGCAGCAACAGAAAATCCGCTGCCAGTCAAAGGGGTCTTCCAAGCATCCGTAACCATCCCGGGTGGACAACCGCAAAATCTGCCATTTACGGTAGCTTCCAAAGGCAAACTCAACCTTCTCGGGCGCGATGGAATCTTGGCATTAGGAATCGACGTTACCTCTCTCCTTCGATGCAACACCGATTCAAAAAGTCTTCAAACAGTAGTCAAGTCCAACAACGCCCGATCATCAACAGCGCTCTCCAAAGCGCCTGTCAACAACTGTGTGCTGAATTCCCGGATCTTGTCAAACCCGAATGGGGCTGCCTCAAAGACGTGCAACTTGACGTGCAGTTCAAGCCCAATTCACATCCTGTATTCTGCAAAGCACGACCCGTTCCGTTGGCTATAGTCGACGATCTCACCCTGGCCTACGACGCCGGGATCGCTCGCGGCGTATCGAAGCCAACCAGGTTAAACAACTATGGCACTCCCGTGGTCCCTATTCGAAAACCAGCGCTTGCGGGCCAAACAAAACAGAAGATACGAGTTTTTGGGGACTATTCAGTCACCGTAAACTCACAATTCGAGGAACATCGTCAACACATGCAGCTTCCCGAGGACTTAATGCGACGTCCTTGTGGTGGGTATGGTTTTGCCAAGATAGATTTGGCTGACGCGTATAATTAAATCGAATTATCACCGGACAGTCAAAATAATCTGGCACTGAGCACCCATCGCGGGGTTCTACCGCAATTACGACTTCCGTTCAGCATCAAGTCAGCCCCTGGGTACTTCCAACAAACGATGGAACAACTAACAGCCGACCTGGATGGAGTAGGTGTCTATCTTGATGACATTTTAGTTAGTGGAAAAGCCTCTGAAAGCCATCTTCAAAACCTGCGCCAACTTCTTCAACGCCTCAACGAGAGGGGATTACGGTACAGAAAAGAGAAGTGTATTTTTGCTCAACCGGAAGTTGAATACCTGGGATTTACGTTATCTCGCGAAGGAGTTTCAAAAGGACGCAAGGTTGATGCAGTACAACACATGTCGCCACCCCCCGATTTACCTACACTCCAGTCATTTCTGGGTTCAGTTTATTTTTATGGGCGATTTCTCCCAAATTTATTTACGGTCACTGAACGGCTCAATCGTCTTTGAAAAAAACATGTTCCTTGGAATTGGGGACCCGAGCAGCAGTCGTCTTTCGAGCACCTAGGAAATGTTATCCAAAGACGTTACGCTGGTGCATTACGACGCTACAAAAACAATAGGAATCTCCTGTGACGCGCCAAATGTGGGTGTCGGGGCCGTATTGTTCCATCGATTCCCCGACGGTACGGAAAGACCCATTGTCAATGCTTCAAAGACGCTCACGGACACCCAGAAACGCTGCAGTCAAGTCCAGAAAGAAGCATTGTCTATTGTTTTTGCACTTCGGAGGTTTCACCAATTCCTCTATGGGCTGAAGTTTATCCTGGTAAGGGACAACAAACCGTTCATAGCGATCTTCGGCCCGAACAAAGCGACTCCCGTGTTGGCTGTAAATCGTCTCGCTCGGTGGGCCACTTTACTTCATCAGTACGACTACAAGATCGAGTATCGAAACACAACCGACCACAGCAACGCGGATGATTTGAGTCGACTGCCAATGGGTGACGATGCAACTTTTGACAATGTTGAAGATGGTGCCGATTGCGACACAGTCTGTACGATCAACATCATCAGTCGTCAGGTTTGCACGACAGACAGTCAAATCATTGTCAAAGGGACCGCCATCGACCCCATTCTAGCTGCAGTCAAGCGATATATCAGGGAAGGTTGGCCCCGAGCAGACGCACTGTAATAACCGGTGACGCAGCTGCATGGCGCAACTTCCTAACACCATGCCCATACGACCCCGGCTATCGTAACCTCAAGGGTGGACCGTGATTACAAAATTTTGAACCTTTTCCTGGTCAGACCCAAGAAGCTACGCAGCTTAGCAGGCCGCAGGCGCGCTTCACGGGGTGTGTTCGGACCCCGCCCGAAAGGCTGCGCACGTGTCTAGTATCGGGTATGATTTCTGAGGTCCCACAGGGAGGCTAGCACCGACACCTGCTCGCAGGTCATGGAGCTTAGCCGCTATTCCCTATCTTAGACTCATCGGAAGTTGTTTAGTTCTATTTTAGCGCAATAAGTGTTTGATTAAAACATGAAGAAGTCCCTACAAATTTGAAGCTCAAGTTGATTTACTTAGAAAAATCTTGGTGTGCTCCGTGTTAGAGCGTCGTCCTATGTGGCCCCCACAGGGTTCCGACAAGCCCTGAGTGTTTAATGTCGGATTATCAATGGCGTGGCCTGTTTTCTCAATGAATTCTATGCTAGCGTACTGGTACCTTGACCAGTGGAAATTTAGCTTACTAAAATCGAGAGCGTTCCTAACAAATTTTGAGTCACTATCGTGAACGGGTCAAATTTTAGTAACGTTTTCTAGTTATTTTACTGCCTAGATCCGGTAAAACGCAAATAAATAAGTCAGAAGGCCATACGCGCCAGTGCTTGTGACATTCCCTCCCACAAGCCATGACGGGCAGTGCCTGCTCGTCCGAGCGGACAAACCAGAAAAGAAAGCTCCCTATCGTCTCGGTAAAAATAAGGCGGCACTCGGTGTGTGAAAATGCAAAGTTTATTTACAAGATCAAGATTTATTGTCGGGACGAGTGTTTCCGAGCCACCATCGGGACGACCTAAGTGAATCAAAACAGGGGAGTTTAGCAGAAATTCGCCGAGGTAGCTTCGATTTAATCAGCTACAAGCTATAGGGGTGCGAAAAAAAACATGGGTCGGAGCGCCCAGATATTCGCCACGTTGCGAACTAGGGGCGGTTATCCCTTCTTCGACTCAATGTTAGCGAAGTACTCAGCTATGCAGCGCACTAAGCAGGGGCCCTAGAGTGCTTCAGAAATCGCTCCTTAATGCCGGTCGCTCGGGAGCGACGAATGCTCAAGCGGGCGAAGGGGAAACGGTGATCAGAACTGACTACGCGAGCTCGACGGCAGCGTTGGAGCGCTACGTAGGGCGACGCCGACTCTAATTGGTGACAAGGGGCGCCTGGAAATTTGTCCTCAAAATATGCTCACATTTGTGCGTATGCCTGAATTCGCTCTAGTGTGTTTGACATCCTTACCTACATAGTAGTACGACTGACCGAAAGGTGAGCTCTAGAAGCAAACGTAGGGGAAAACTGGAATCGTTCCTTAGGTTTATGCCGACGGGATGCGGTCATAGTGCTACACGGCATGGTGCGTCCTTATGAGTAGCTGACGAGGATGTCATCCGGTCGATTGATTCCTAGTTGAACTCGGGGTTGGGTTTTTGAACGGAGAGGCGAGTCTTTCGGGCGGAACGCACCTAGCTGAAGAGTAATGTGGCCTTATTTCTTACCTATTGGGATCGCTTGCACTGATCGGGCCATGGGCGATCGGCCCTGGACGCATTGGCGTCTTTGGTTTTGTTCTCCGGTTGTTTGTCCTTTGCCTCTCTCTAGCGGTACCTTTTTCTATTTCACTGCAATGTTGCAGTGTCTCAACTGCATTGTACTGCGGTTGAGTTATTATCGACTCAATAATAAAAGTCGATATGTTCCAATGGCTGAATGGTTAAGACTGATGAAACTGCAGCGGACTTAAATTCTCCGCGCAGGATCAATTCACGAAAGGGAAAAAATATAACTGGCTGACATTGAAACTATAGAAAAGTGAAACTGGGCATGCATAGTACATAGCCTAATGGGCAAACCGAGCTACAATCAAAGAAAAGCTAAACTCAGCGATCAACTCGCTCCAAAAGAAAAAAGGGGTTAGCACTCGCCCAGTTTGGGGCCGAAATGGCCTGGGCGAGGAGGTAAGATTTCTTTATTTTCAGGAAGTCCTAAAATTTTGTTTGAAGGCGGGAACACCATGTGTTTCTCCCGCAAAGGCGGTTTCTAGCGATGGCTCAGGGGTAAACCTTAATTCTAGTTCTTCTAGACAATGGTCTCTAGAGAAGACCATTGCATAGTGAATTGGTGAACACCGGTAACTTTAAGTGTTTTGATCACGTTCTTATTTGGGTCCAAAACTTGTGTATTACCACAGAACGAAGCGTCATCGTCCTAGGTCGAGGTCGGCTGAATTTTGTTCAGCTGGAGGCTCCCTCCTCCAGCTCGTTTTTGGAATAAAGCGGGGTCTAGAGGGGCGTTTAAAGTTAGTCCGGTCAGTCGTCGCAAAGAAATTCGCACTCAAATGAAATACTTACAGAATTGATTCAAATACCCTACGGTCGAAGTCAAACAAGTTAAACCGAGACGTTCCCTAGACAGCAATCCGTTTAGACAGCAAACACCTTAAGCTCAAGTAGTAATACCTAGAATTTGATCTGTCTTTTATAATCCCAAATTTTCTTAACTCGGAGAGCAAAATGAAATTTTAAGGGTTTCCTAAAACCCGACGGACGCTAGTCCTCCGTCCCTAATCTGCGTTTCTGTCCAAGCCCAAACACGGCATGGGCGTTGGACAATCCACTAAGCTATAATTTTGTAAACCATAATAATAAAACCATTGAGTAAGTCCCTATTTTCTGTGGCACGCCCGTTCTACAAATTTTACCGTGGTCGGCTCAGGAAAAGTCGTTGATCCTAACTCAAAAGAAGCAAGTCATGTAAAACCTGGACGAGAAGCGTCCATTTCGTTGTGCCTTACCTAAGACCACGGGGAATCAGACGGACTTCGGCTATTTGTCCTATGCTCTACAGCAATTCCGTGCAATCCCTAGAACGCCCAGAACTGAACTCGACGCAGGAAGGTTAGTCAAGTAACTTAAACAGCGTAGCCAGTCAGTGGAAAGGAGGGGTGCCCGGCTATCACTGTCAAATTACCCTACAAGGAGAAGGTTCTTACTACTATCCTGCAAATTTCTACTCTGCGAATGGTCTGTCACTGTTACATGCTGGGAAACTAAACCCCATACGCTCAACTCTCCTGACTTACAGCAGTTGATCCGGGACAGCTAACGCTAGTCCCCTTCAGCAAGACCAAAGTGGTCTACGCGGGTCCTTCGCCCGTCGAATCTAATCGCAAACGAAAAAGGAAAGCACTGGAAAGCATTAAAACCGATAACAAAACAACAGAGAAAATGCGTCGGAGCCGGTCAGTAGAGTCGACCGAACTCCGCGCTGCCGAAGTCGAACTGATTCCAAGATTCGACGCGTTGGTCGCAACCTCGAAATTTCTGCCTGTATGTTACGATGGCGATTTTGTCGCCATCCAATCGTTGGCGATTCCGTGACGCCCTCCTTTTTGGGTTTTCTGTCCAGTGTCCAATTGGGGACACTTCGGGAAAATAAAATCTTGACGGCTACCGTAAACCGTCGATGTCCTTAAAGAGAGTCGGCTTCAATTAAATTTGCCGACTTTAAGTTTGAATCTTCCGAGTACTCGGAAGTTGACCATCTGTGATTTTTGTCCAAATTTTCCCAAGAAAAGCAAATTTTGAAGTCCCTATTTCCCGTCCTCATCGCCGGATGTCCAGCGAAATCAGATCCTAAACTAACAAAATTTGAACTGTTTCCGGTCCCAGCTTAACTTAAACTGTTACAAATACTTTTGGGTCACGCAATTTCCTTCTTCAGCCCCAATTAGCGTGACAATCTGCTCGAATTTTGGACTATTTACTCTTCCCAGCCCATCCGAATCGGCAAACGTCAACTCGGCCTTTGTTGTCCTCGACTTGTCGCCATCCTAATTAAGCCAAATTGAATTTAGAAGGTGACCCTAACTCGCGAGGACACCTTAGAAAGTCGAGAGAAATCAAGCTAATTGCTAATTTTCATGCGAGTACCTATGCTTTAGAGTCGCGCTGGGGGAGGGGGGGGAACCGAAGACGGGAGAACACCCGTCTCGAGGTCAGAGACGGGGCAGGTCCTGCCGTACTCCTAACAGTTCGGGAACCCCGCTCCAGGGCCCCTAGAATCCCCGGGAGGGCCCTAAAGTAGCCCCCCGTTCGTCCTATCCGTTCGTGTCTTGTCCGTCCGTAAAACTCTGAAATTTAGCAAATTTTATTGTATGATGTCCTCGTCCGTCCGTTTTTTCATGTGTCCTTATGTATACATATATATATATACATATATATATATATATATATATATATATCTACTTACAAATACTCATGGAAGACACACGAACACATACACAAACACACACAGTACACATGAGACACGCTGGCGTCCTGAGCGACAGAAAGGTCGCTCAGAATAAACACACACGCAAGACACGTCCAACAGGGGGGGGTGGGGGGGGGGGGGGGGTGTGGGGGGTGGGGGGTTGGGTTTTGGGGGGGCTTGGTGGGGCGGTGTATTGGGGGTGTGGGTGGGTGGGCTTTGGGTGCTGTGTTTTTTGGGGGGGTTGCGGGCTCTCCTGCGTTAACGGTTGGGTAGAGCGACGTCCGCCAGGTATCGTTGGACTCGCTGTCCAACGGCGATTTAAATGAGGGGTGATATCGCCACTAGGGCGGCAGGAGTAAAAACGGTACTAAAATCGCGGCGATTAGAGAGAGTCGTGGCTACGGTGGGGGCACGTTTGTTGGTCGTCCGGGTTAACGGGGCGGCGGATCGAGACCCGCCGGGTATTTTTGGAGATGTCTCGTCGAGACGAATCCAATGAGGGGCGGTTCGCCCATTTTAGAGTAGAGCGAAAAATCTCGAATTATCGGTGCCCATCAGCAGTTGACAACAGCTTTCTAGGCATCATTGAGTGACTACAGCGGGTCAACGGGGACTCGGACGGAGGTTCGGCGCATATTGTTGGATTCCACTGGTTACGATGAACAAAACGAGGGGTCGCATGCGCCGGTTCCGGCGCGGGGTATGGCGACGGGAAAGTCGGAAAGTAGGGTTTTGCATACCGCAATAGGTCACAGAAACAAGGCGGTTTTGCCTAAAAAGTTGTCCACAGGGCACACACATAAATAGATACATATACATTTTCATATATGATATGTCCTAACTGCATGGAAAGTGATAGTCCGAGTTCCACGGTGACAATCCTACCTAGCGTAAGTAGCGATTGTCTCTACACATTACAGGCGAAGTTCTGGCGTTGTCCGGAGCGGTTTTGGATGTCCGTCCGCGATTACCAATGTGTTCTACTAGCCTAGCCTGCTCTGGTTGTTTTCCGGATCAGGGTACCTAGACGATGGCGAGCCTTCGAATTAACCCGGCATACGTCGTCCCTTAGAATTGCGAAGGCTACCAAATGTGTGCTTTCCGCTTATTTTCGACTAGTTGTTTTCCGTGACCATTACTTAGTGTATCGCTAAAACCAAGTAAATTTAATATTTTTAATTTCATTCTTAACTAGCGTGTTTTCTTGAACGTGCAGCCAGGGGCCTCCTATTCCCGGACGGTCGTAACCGTCACCCCATAACACATAGTGTCTGCTAGTTAGATTTTTAGCCAATTTCCAGTTACCGTCGGTGTGGGGTTTCATTCTCAGTCTTACAGGTCGGATGAGACAGCTCATTTCCTCGTGACTTAGCCAGGTTACAACACTCGTCCCTATCAAAATCATAGATTACGACAGAAGGATGCAACACGTTACACTGGACGATTACTGATATTACGCGACATTTGTATAACATTTTATACGAAACAATTCATCAAGATAAACGACATTTTATACAGAACTGTTCCTTAATATAGACAACATTTTACACAAAAATCGTTCGTTCTCATAAACGGCATTTTATACAAGATTTGTTCATTAGTACAAGCGGCTTTCTATACAAAAATTGTTCATTATTACAAACGGCATTTTATACAAAAATTGTTCATTATTACAAACAGCATTTTATACAAAAATTGTTCATTATTACAAACAGCATTTTATACAAAAATTGTTCATTATTATAGACAGCATTTTATACAAAAATTGTTCATTATTATAGACAGCATTTTATACAAAAATTGTTCATTATTACAAACGGCATTTTATACAAAAATTGTTCATTATTACAAACAGCATTTTATACAAAAATTGTTCATTATTATAATACGACCCTTTTGTATACCAACAGCCAAACGCCAACACGTCCCGGTACAATTTTGAGTGCGGGCGTCTTGAAATAGTCGTGACAGGGCCGAAGCGGCCCTGTTACACACTACAAAACGATCCCAAGGTTGTCATTGAACTATCTCATTATCAACGTGTGTCTAGTTCACTATTCGCGGACAACGGGTGTCTCTTGTACGGTAGTCGCCTCGTCATCCCAACAACAATGCGCCCAGAAGTCCTTTATTTGCTACATCTCGGACACTTCGGAGTACAACGGATGAAACAATTGGCTCGATCTGCGGTATATTGGCCTCACATGAGATAACGATATGGAGTTTCAAAGTAAATCATGTGTTACCTGCGCAGAACACCAGAACAAACCTCCAGCGGTTGCCAACCATCCTTGGATGCTCCCAGAGAAACCTTGGAGCCGCATCCACATAGACCATTCTATCAACTTCTTGGGTCACAACTGGTTGATCATGACCGATGTGTATTCGAATTATCCATGCATTCATCCTACTTGACCAATCACCACCCGAGCTAACGTCGACCTACTGATGAATGATTTCGCACACTTCGGCTTCCCGCATACAACCGTCACCGACAATGCACCGACGTTCAAGTCTAGCGAACTCCAATCCTGGCGCAGAGAAAGAGGCATAACTCATCTCTCCGATGCGCCGCATCATCCCGCAACCAAAGGTGCAGCTGAGCGTCTGATACAGACATTCAAACAAACACTAAAAAAGTCAAATTTGCCTCCGAAACAAGCTGGTCTAGAATTTCTCATGCAGTATCGCCGAACTCCATTTATCTCTGGATTGTCACCCAGCGAGTTGCTGAATTCTCGTCAAATTCAAACCCGAATTGATGCACTCGTGCCGTCACCGCCACATATCGCTCAGGGTCGTCAGTGTCGCCACAACTAATCGCGTGACGTCAAACAGAGAAACAACCGATACCACAACTATGTCGAGTCTAATAAACACTGTGACGATACGGTGGAATTTGTCCACATGATCTACAAAGTGGGTATGCACTGCTATGCTCTTTATTATGATCCCCGGCGTGATCGGGATCCTCGCTGGGTTCCTGCAATTGTCACAAACGTTTGCGGCACGAGAAGTGTCAATGTTCGCGTTTTTCCGAAAGGGCCAACATGACGACGTCATTGCGAACAACTGCGACCTCGGTATGGCGTATCAGATGACGCCGATCCTGGAGAAGTGCCCGCAGTTTCTCGGAATGGTCACAATTCCAGATCACCAAACGCTTATAACACTCACTCATAGATTTACCTAAAACTATTGCTGCTTCTTGGCAAAATCAACTAGCATAAATCAGCGGTAACACCATTTTTCTGAAAATGATTAAGACGGAAACCTTATCATAGGTGAATACAGCAGGCGACAGGAAATTATGCAACAGCAGTTACACTCCCTCGGCAGATTCCTAGTTTCGATATTAGGTCATCTCAAGTTTTAAAACACAAATAGGAGACTGTCAGGAATCGCAAGATGAATCATTTGTGATCTTAATTTCTCTTGTTTGGCCGGAAGCTTCTGAAATATTTCTATTTAGTTTTAATAATTGTACCTGTTTGTTTCACAAGTGAAGCTTTCATAGCTAGGACTCTCTTTCGTTCAAAATATTCCTCATATTTACTTTCCCTGTAGGAGTACATAAAATAATATAATCAGAACGTAGTGAAACGTAGTGGAGACTGTGTGTTGCAGTGGTGAAATCTTTTAAATTCCGTGTGTCTGTGTGATCGGCCATAACTCGGGAACGACTTACCGATTTTCAGTATCTTTGGCTCATTCGAACCGGCATAGTCGATTTACCGTATATATGCCTGAGCGTTTTTTGATTTGGGGTCTGGTTCTGGGGTCAGGGTTCAAAATATGGATTCTTTTGCCACATTTTATTACCCTTCACGGAGACAAGGTTATTTTTATCCTAACTTTCGAATTTTTTTCTCTGGATGGTTTTATTTCGAAGTGAAATGATAAATGCCGATGCCTCTTTTGTTTTCCGATTAAGGCTCCATTTCTGGATTTATGGGGTTTGAGGTACAGGGGTATGGCGCCCCAATGGTTCTTCGACCCAAAATTTGAAAATTTGTTCTGACGTCTTGGGTGGCTGATAAGTTTTACCTTGGGGCTTTCAGGCATGGAAACTCATTGCCGATGCTGGTTTTGCTTGGTGACCCATGGTTTCATCGGTACGACGGTACGACGCCCCATGGTTCGGGCTGAGAGGTCAAAATGAGGGTTTTTCACCCCATTTTAGTACTCTTCACGGAAGCAAGATTATTTTATTCTTCACTGAAGCAAGGCTATTTTTTATCTTTACCTTCGAATTTTTTCTCTGGATTGTTTTATTTCTTAGTAAAATGATAATTGTTGATGCCTATTTTTGTTTTTCGATTAATGCTCCGGTTCAGGAGTTATGGGGTTTGATGTATGTATGGCACCCTCGTGGTTCCTCGACCCAAAATTCGAAAATTTGTTCTGACGACCTGGGCGGCTGAAAAGTTGTACTTGGTGGGTTTTCGGGCGTGGCAAACTCATAGCTGGTGTTGATTTTGTTCTGCGATTCATGGTTCTATAGGTACGAGTGCATGGCGCCGCCATGGTTCATCAACCCAAAATTCCTAATATTACTGTTACGTCCTGTTACGTTGCTGATAGCTTGCACTTGGGGGTTTTGGAGCATGGGAAACTTATTGCCGGCGTTAGTTTTGTTCTAACTTGTACGGCATTGTGTGATATCTACATATAGCATATCGACGTATGCTATCGAGACCTCATTGGCTATGTACACAAAATGCGTAGGTGTACCTATGCTTCACTACGTTCTGCTAGCTCGACAGAGTTACTAGTATATGAAATGTACATACATAATTACTTTATTATTATTAATTTACATCATACACATATATACTTAATATATATATAGTCCCTATGTTTCTTTTATTAAAATATAATTTATATGTATTATGAGTACTGTTTACTGGGTCGTCAGTACTGGGGAAATATGGCATTTATAACGCGCCTTTTTCGCAAAAGCGAAAGAGATTGACAGCATATATATATCACTCTGACGACTGGGAAACAAGTGAGTCTTCAGTTTTGCTCTAAACGCAGTCACATCGAGAGTACTGTCGCGTAGTGTTTGTGGCAAGCTATTCCAGGCCGATGGGCCAAGGAACCAGAACGTGTTGTTTCTATCGATGTTAATCCCAAAGATTTATTCATTAGCCAGATGACACAAGGACATCGTATTAATCATTTCGGCAGTATATATACACACTGGTGTTTCATAGCGAACAGCATTTCGAACCAACAAGAGTATTTTGTAGCTTCGAACGGTAGCCAGTGTAGCTCTCGCAGTAAAAGGGAAAGCCAGGTAATTGGTAAAACAACCGGGATTTTAGCTAAATGGCTCAAAATCCAGGGATTTAGAGGAGATAGTGGGAAGTATTTGTTGTCTTATGAAAAATATTAACATGTAACAAGAGGCTCCATTTGTGTACCATTTTTATTGCAGGAAACCAAGAACTCTCCATTTGGCCTGTCGCTATCTCGACATCTCGCTTATCGTCATTTGTTCCTCACTGACATTAAACTAAAAATATATATAATGGAATTGTTTTTTAGCTCAGCTGGTTCTAGCTAATATGAACCCTAAGAGGAATATTTATAATTTGCCTCTCTGACCTGCATAGCTTTCATCGGTCGTTGCCGTTAAGTACTTTTATCATGGGGTTTTCGCCGGGTAAATAGGGATGGTGACCTTGTAGTACGAAAAAGGGGTTGCGGTTCGATAGGCAAAACGGAGGTTGCTGGAGTTTATTCCATCGATGATGTACTAGTTCCGGTGTGGGCTTGAGTGCGGCTTTCTTCTAATACAGAATCGTTTGGCATTTGTGCCAGTAAAATCTGTGTTTCTTTTTCGTTTTCACAATTTTGGCACTATTTCTCTGTTGTTTTTGACCCTTACACATGCTACTCGATAAATTGCTTTTGAGTCTTTTGTCACAGCGAATTGAATTCCACAGGATTATATATCTGGCCCCTATTGCTTCCTTATATACATCAATGATCTTGCTACTCGGTTAGAAAATCTCTGTTCAGTAGATTTATTCGTCGACGACGTCCGCCTACGCCATCGTGTGACTGCACCTGCCGATAGCTGTCGACTGCAGCAGGCCCTTGATGAATTGGTGCGCTGGTGTGACGACGCGCTTATGTTTCCAAGACTCGCGATGTGCAAATCACTCCGAATCCGTTAACGACATCTTTACTTTCACGTATCACCTCGGCTGGTGCGCTGGTTCGATACAACTGGTTTCATCAATCAGAGATTTGGGTGTTATGATCGATGACCCTCACTTTAACTCTCACATCGACAACCTGAAAAGGCGACAAATAAGAAGAGTGGTCTTATTCGACGTGCGGTTGGCGCCCGTACGTCATCGGTCATCACTCCTTTCTACAAGGCCTTCGTCAGACCCTTGTTGGAATTTGCCTCTGTTATGTGGTCGCCGCCAACCCGAAACGTAGTGAGGAGGTTGCAGCCACACTCGGCCTTATGCCCCTGGAAATAGAGCTGCAAATTCGAAGGCTACGGTGGTACGGTCATGTGCAGCGGAGGACGAATGGAATAACGAAAATGGTCGCAGGTGTCAAATTCCGAGGGATAGCGCCACGTGGAAGACCCAAGAAGAAGTGGGAAGAGGTGGTGGAAGGAGATATGCGATTGATGGGTCTGCGAAAAGAGAACATCCAACACAGGGATAAATGGAGAAACGCGCTGAAATCATGGTACAGTCGAACCCGTTGCGCAGGCATTGGAACCAATCGACTCTAAAGGATGTGGTGGTGGTATGCGGTCGCCGCCCTATGTCACACTGATCGACCAACTCGAAGCTGTCCAGGCTCCATTGATTTACTATACACTTTCAAAGTACTGAATCTAAAGACCGTTCTTCAATCTGATGAACTATTTGTCCAGTCATTTACGGACCATCTTCGCGGCCATAGTATGAACCTGGCAGTGCACTATGCGCGAACCAAGGTTCGGCGCCGTTCATTCAATTGGAGCGTTGTAACTAAGTGGAATTCCCTACCTGATAGCGTCGTCACTGCTAGTACTATATATAGCCACAGTCAAACATCGTCTTAGACACACCCGCCAAAGTGTCACTGCGACATGCTGTGCTAAGTATTTTATCTTTGATTTGTTTCTTAATTAGCTCCTAGACTTTCACATCCGTGTCATCTGTGGATACGTACAAATAACGAGAATTCAAATTGTTGTTAAACGTATTTGTAAACGTTTTAGATTTGTCAATGAAGTTTCTGATCTTTGTAGTCTATAGCTTTGTCCTTGCACTTCTTTTTGTGACTCCGGCGTACATAGATCGAATTCCCGAATCGTCTGTTCTAGTTCTGCACCGTTCCTTGAGTAAATGATTTCGCGGTTGTTGTATTCATTGGCGTGGTTTTCTGACTACTTGGTGTCCCGAGCTCTAGAAACGAAAATAGACTAAAAATAAAGCATTGGGCGAGGTTGGGCCTAAACCTCCAATCCAAAATTCTTTGAAGTAACTAACTTACTACTGTGTTTAGCGCGAACTTAATAAAAACTCAACGGATCTGCAGGCGCATAGCGATTAAAACCCGGGAGCTAGATTCTTGTTACACGCTATGAAGTGACTTTAGGTTGCACTTTCTGACGCTTACCCACAGTCTTCGGTGACGTAGTCACGTTCCAATAGCCAACAATATCCATCAACGGGTGGTTAGCGCCTCACACCCAGAATTCGGCTACGTTAGTTTTTGTTCTGAGAAGTATTGTGCTGTGAATTCTGCATATCTGCTAATTTCAAAGTTTAAATAGGAGTGGTTGCTTGGCTGGCAATGTCTGTTAGTATTTATGATTCAGGGTTTGGTTCGTCGTCCTTGATGTGGGTTCGTAGTTCGTATCAGTCGGATACCAAGTGGAACATAAAAACATGGCACACGTTTATGAAATTTTATGGGTTGTGTGTTAGCAAGTATATTGGTTTTTCATGCGGTACGCTGAATGCGATGGTTTGGTTATCTAGAGTCCAGAATGAATATTTCATACCTTTTCAGTGGTTTAGGATCGACCAACTCGATTTGTATCTCTCCAGTTGGTTGTGTAAATATTCATTTCAGCACTGTATCGTAATTTGAATAAAAAATGTTGCCCTGTGGAGTTGCATATTATTGTACTGAAAATTTCTGAATTCAAACAAGAAACTAGATGTCGTAAGCTTGATTTTTTGTCTGAAATTAGGTATTGTGTAGGATCGCCTGTTTGAACATTGCTTGCAAGTTGGTGGCTTTTTGGATAATCCCATATCTATGGCTTCTAGTTGGCTCTGCTGACTCTAGCATCCACATACAAGTCACTCAGATACCCAGAATATCGCAAATTTTAAATTTTATTCTGAATAATTTAGCGTTAACTGAATTTAACCAGTGACCACTATTAATTTAAAACTGTTCACTAAAATATGCTTAATTGTCGACCTAATGTGCGCATATTTACTGTAAATATCGGTGCAAAAACACGTTTATGTATATATCAAATCAATAACGTCACAAAATAGAGCTGTAGTAGTGAATGGCAGTCTAGCACGCAGTCTTTGAATTTTAAATAAAAGTTTGAAATTTTAGGATGTGGTTTTTCATATACGAATATCCTGATTGTCGTATATATCCCACAATTTTAAAATGATATCCGGATATGTTTTTACCCGTATCCCTACCCATCACTACTGATAATATGTATTTTACGCACCGCCCCAGAGGCTTTATCGGTAGAGCGATAGACTGTCGATATACAGCGGTGTGTTCGAATCCTGGCTTCTCTAAAGTACCAAAACTAAACCAGGTGCGGCTCCTATTTGAGAACGGAAAATAAGGGGTGATCCCGCAGTGCATCGGGGGTCTTCAGTAGAATTGGAAGGACAAGAATATGCGAAAATGACAAATTAAGCAACAGTTTGCAATTGTGTTTTATTAAAAATGGAAATTTTAGCGATTTCCAGCATCTCAGGGAGAAATTGGGGGATTTTTAACCATAATAAGGAAAAGGTCGCATATTTTTATTTCATTAGAGAAATTTATAGTAATGAGGTGCAATTGTATGGTAGCGTGGCGCAGAAGTCCGAGCAAAACCTTCACAATCATGACCCGTGTTCGAGCTCTCCTGTGGACATAATCTTCTTGGGCAAGCAAGTAAGACAATCATTGCTCCAGGGTAGCCACCTGTAAAATGGGTATGAGCTTACTCGGAAGGTAAACAGAGCTTTCATGTCGGATATCGTATTCTTTCACGGTTCGTGCTGTAGACAACCGTGGCTGCGATTGATACGAAACGGGAGATCAGCATCCGTCCCTAACTATCAACTTAGGAACCTTTAATGTTGTGTAGGATAAGTACCCGGGGGCACGATCTGCTGGTAGTCAAAAATTTCCGCGGCGCATGACGTCTAAATATCTAGGATCCTTCATCCTGTGCATATGCTAGGCATCTACAACGTAAAATGACTTCAATTTGTAATTTTTCTCAAAATTTGTAAATTTCATGATTTTTGGACTATTTAGCCATTAGATGAAGAAATAAAGGGAGGTTTTGATATGCATGTGAATAAATTGGCCTATTAGCCGTGGCACTATTTCCCGTCGATGTATTATTGGTATTGTGGGACTTTGAAGGGTGCTCAGGAAACTAAATTAGGAACCGTGCAATCATCGCTGAGCGCAGATTCGGCGCGGTCGTTCCGTCTTTTTCGCTGTGAGAGTAGTTAGTGTATTGACGTAATTTAAAATGTAACGCTGTTACTTGCTAGGGATTCATTTGATTGCAAATAATCTAAAATTGTTTTAATATGGATGAAAAAATAAAGGAGGAATTGGGAGGCAAAACGCCAAAAGAGGTAAGTCCTTTGACACACATTATTGCATATAGACTTTACTGTGAGCGTATTAATTCAGTCAGTAATGTTTGATTGTTTGAAGCAATATGTGTATTTCGAAACGAATTGTTTTATTGAAGACTGTATTCGCGTTAATTTTTGAGTGCCACCATTTCAGACGACCACTTTTTTAGTCGGTAAAATATCTGTCATAGCTCTAGAACAACGCAAGTGTGGGCGAAATCTCCCGGATTGATTCCCCAGAGACAGAAAGTTAGGTGTAGTACGCGGAACTCAACTTCACTAGATACTAAATTACGAATACAAAAGAGACAGACATAGTTCGGATATTTGTCGACAATTATCGGCACCTGCTCCAACTATATATATATAAAATCTTTCTGTGTACATTTTATGTATATACATTCTGGCGAAATTGAATACTGCGTATTTAGGGACCCACAATGTACAACTACATAAACCAGGTTTTTGGACATTGTTGATGGCTTCTAAAAATTTGAAAATACACAAGAAAATACCGAGATGAAATCGGGTGCCACAAATATTTTGATTTTTGTTAAATTGTGCTTTACAATGTTCACCGATCTCTGTGATATTTTTTCGCCCGGTAAAACGCTGCCAGTTCACATTATTCCTAAAATTTAACATTACTCTAATAAGCCTTTTTGAGGCCAAACATACGACTAAAGTATAGTCAGTCGGGCTAAAGTTGCACCAACGCAAAACAAGGGGTAAAAATGCATTTCCGCAAAGAATATTACGCCAGTGGCTTATCATTCGTCCAAATATGTACTGTTGTAGCAGAGGCAGAGTTTGTAGCGTCAGTCTTGTTTGAATTTGATGGTTACCTTTTCGGAAGCGAAAATGAAAAAATCTTCCAACGTTTTTGTCGTCTTTCATTGTATTAGTCAAGGTTTTTTGGGTCCACAGGTGGGTCTGGACCAAAATATTTTTATGTGGACCCAAAGCATTTTTGCTGGACCCACGCTGGACCCAGGGCAGTTTCGGATTCGGAGACATTGGGTATGCTGATAAATTTTTTTAGGTTTGCGTTTGCTTGGGTTCATACAGAATAAGAAATCCCTTCATAACATAAATACTTATCAACGTACTTAATAAGCAGATTAATACATTCTAAAAAGATATATATACAAAATATAGTTAGCTTGCTGAAATTCCACAAAGCACAGATGCTGTGCACCTGAGAAAAGCGTGCATGAATTTTGGTTCAATCTTTTACAGTTCGAGGTGGCGTAAATTTTGTATGGCTATATAATTACTTTTCTTTATTATGTAAAAATTCGTGAAATTTTCGAGCCAAAAATTGTAAATTTGGACCCAGCCTTTAAGGTCTGGACCCAAAAGAAATTTGCGGGTCCGTTTTGAAAAATTATCCTGGATTAGTATGGTTAATTTGGTGATGATACCTTTTGAATTGATTGAGAATAGCCATTTTTCGTAACTCCATTTTGAACAAAATTATGAAAAACTTAGTTTGTAGACTATTTTCCTGTTTTGTGCGTTCTTTAATGAGATATATACGTACAAGCTACAAATAAAAAAATTAGCTCCAACAAGTTGTTCATTATATTTTATTGACTCAGTATGTTTAGTGTACAAATTATAACTTTTGATATGGCAGCAAAAAATTTTTCTATGTAGCAACATTTTACTCTAAATTAGCTTCATAGTAGGAAAATGTAGGTGCAAAATCATTAACATTTTTCGGGAGCGAAACTGTTGAAAGTGCTTCCAACAAGTTTTTAACCATGTCCCATTGACTGTATGTTCAGTTTGAAGGCTCTATATATATTGAACTCGATGTAAAATTTTTTTGTAAAGCAGCTAGAATTTGCTTAAATTGTCCAAATTGTTCTATAGGTTTTTTAAAAACTTTAATTCAATCAGATGTATTTTTGTCTATATTCAGTCCCAATAGATAAAATGATTAACAGCTACATCGAAGGCCGTATATTTATTATGGATCGTCATAATTGCTATTTTAAGATTTTAAAATAGCGATTTTAACAAGAGTAATTTATTGTTTCTTTACAAATAGTCCAATGATCGCTCCCAACAAGTTGTAAACCAGGTTCAATTCAACTGTGTGTTAAATTTTTCGTTAAAGTAGCTAGATTTTGCTTAAATTTTCAAATTGTTCCATGCTTTATTGTTTACTGGTTTTGGTGCAGTCTAATTTGGTATTTTTATGCGTATTTCAGTCCCAATAGTTAAAATTGATAATTTTTGGTGGGAATGATTACTTTGGTCACCATATATTTACTATAAATAGACAAAATTGCTATTTAAAAAATGAAAATACCAATTTTGCGGTTTTAAAAAGGGTAATGTATTATTTATTGACAATTAATCGCAAAATTGCTTCCAACAGGTTGTAAAGCAGGTTCCATCTATTCTGTATTGCTGAGTTTAAAGACCATAAATATTGAATTGGCTGTTAAATTTTTCGTTAAAGTAGCTAGACTTTGCTTCAGTTATATATACCCAAATTATTCGATGTTAGGGTACTTAGAGGCTTTGGTGCAGTCAGATGTGAGATTTTTGTGCCTTTTTCAGTCCCAATTTATACCATAAGAAAACCTATATAGGCCATTATTGATGCCGTGAACGCAATATATTACAAAACTACTGAAGGCAAAATATATTCTGGAAATTGTGTTCATTGACCCTAAACCCATTGAAAACATCAAAAGGCGCGATATAAACGTGCTATATTTACTCTTTATAACCAACTAATTTTTTCAACGTTGAGAAAAACTTAGTCACCTTCGTCCCCCAGCGGACAGATTTGCTTGTTGACGAAGTGATTGGCGTTGTTGTTGCAATCATTGATCTGCCCGGATTGGAGGGAGTGAGCATCGTTTGGCGATTTGTATAAACCATTCTTTCTGGCCTGCACGCAATACATAATCAAACAAATGAAAACACTACATTTTGGAAATTTTGTTCGTCGACAGTAAACCCCTTGAATCCCTATAAAATGTATAATATCAAGTTTGACTCTATATGGCAAAACCGTCGTATCCAGCGTGCTTCATAACCTAACAGAGACTTGTGAAGGTAAAAAACGTAGTATCAAGCCGAAATTTGAAAAATCATTTTTTGCCAACTGTCGACGAGTGACATTCTGGCCCAGGGAGTGATTACACAAAAAAGGGGTGGTCAACATAGCTCTAGGTATCAATGAAGTGATTCCGTTGCAGAGCCCGTGTGGCTAGATACGGGCTGCGAAAACTGGCACCCGTATGGCTAGATTTTGCGAAGAATCCTTAAAAACTGTTTTTCTATTTTGACCCGGAAGATGGGGTGGGGCTGCTCGTGTTCAACTAAAGGGCACATCCTCATCACTTTTGCTATCGAATAATGAATATCGAAATCCATTCACCCGAAAATGAATTATGCATGGCAGAAATATACAAAAATACCAAATTTTCACGTTTTTACTCCGTAGCGCTCTCGGGCGAAACTCCGCTCGCTCTGTTTCAATAACAACGATAGTAGTAGTTCCACTGAAGTATAAATTTTGCGACATAGGTGCTATGACTGCTTCATCCCGTCAGTGTGTTTAGGATATCAACGGGTGTTTATATACATTTTGTGCTGTGTTAAATATATATGGTAGGGTACTATTCTTCCCCCACATGGTACGCTAAATTGACGATTGGAAGGATCGTTGATCTCAGTAATTTAGTTTCAAGTGACTATGAGAAGGTGAGCAAGGGAATCTTGAAGTTGAAAAGAGATAATACATGATTAAGCGGGCAATACATTTGCGGCGAGGAGCAGAGCTTTGGACGATGACAGCGACTGTGCATTTACCACGTCAAATGGTAACGAGTTCCAACGGCAGACGACATGGTGAAAGGTATGTTTGAGTGTGTGTTGCAGAAAATTTGTACCTCAATTTCATGCTTTAAGTTCATAGGAACATTCGCCCCGATATTGTTTTATGTTTTATTTCAGGCATCAGAATTAATTTTGGACACGTGCAAATGCGCCGATGGCATCAAAGCACTCACAGATGAGTTTGAAAATTTAGAATATCTTAGCATGAACAATTGTGATCTCAGCAGTCTCAAAGGATTTCCTGCACTTCCAAGTTTGAAGAGGGTGCGAGTTTTTTTAACATTTGGTATATATACGAATTATGATTGATTTAGACAGGATAATTCGTTTACTCTACCGAATAATCCTCCTGGCCCAAAAGGGGTTTTTAAAGGGCTTCACGAGATCCGGACTATGTCTATATAGCCGATATATTGGGATCATTTTGTAGAGTGATATGCGATACCTAAACTCAATGTAATCTGTGTATAAGTGTGTTGCTGGTATGGATTTATGTAGGTTACAATGTTTGTCCGCGAGACCCAAAATGCACGAAAACGGTTATTCGTGACGATTGGGTGTTGTCTTGGGCACGTATTGAAGAGTGATTAAAACTCTGTTTAGTATTGTTGTGGTAGTTATTGATGTTCTGGGCTGGGTAACAGTTGGTTTTAAAGTGGGTCCGTGAGACATGGAATGCACGAAATCCATAACCATTGTGTCGTCGCACGTAGCATTACACGTTGTTACAATGGATACTTATCTGGCCTCTCGACAGAACCAAAATTTTTCCCGGGGATTTCGAGCGAGGGGACGGGAGGGTGGACAGCTACAACATGGGGGAACCGAATATACCTTGGGGGAATTTAACCCAGGTTAGCTTGGTGGAAAAACCAGTGTCCTCAGATGAAACGGGGTTTGTCTACTCGCATTTTATCACGTTTTTCATTCATTTGTAACAGGTATATATCGTTTTTGCTGTATTTTCATTATTTGCATTCTAAAATTATGAATCTCTACTGGCCGTTTATAGTTACAATTTTGTCATGAATAACCTGTCATGAATTCATGAGCAGTAGTATTGAGTTGTTTTGACCGTTTTGTCAAGACGACCATATTCGATGTCACCTCAAAATACCTAGGCGTGTTGGTATCATATATATACGTTTTGTGGTGGCTATTTGTTTTATATTCGTGCCATAAGCTTAATTTCAGCTCGAAGTTATGGATAACAAAATTTCCAGCGGTCTAAACGCGCTGAGCGGGTGTACAAATCTGACTCATCTCAACCTTTCTGGAAATAAAATTGAAACAATATCAATGCTTGAAGATTTGGTATGTTGTGGTGTCTTAAACAAAAATATGTTGCTGAGCAGGACTTGTTCTGTTTCGATTATCGCTACCTGCCAGATAGGCTCAGTGTTTACACTGCAGATTACAAATTTAATGTTTTTAATTTAAATTTTGGATATTTCCATTCCAAGCTTTGCTTCATTTTTTTCGGAAGTATGGTTCACAACTTTTTCACATTTTATGTTAGATTTATTTTCATTTTGGCATATACAATTTGTTCCAGTGAATGCTAGGTTAGGACAATAATTGAGAATATACCTACTGTAATGGACCTGACGCTGCAGCATTGCACACTTCCAACGGCAACGGTAACCTCAAGGGCGAACATAATGGACTTATTTTCTCTTTTTGGGTCGGTTCCAAGAAGCTACGGAGCTTAGCAAGCGGCAAGAGCGCTTCACAGGATGTGTTTTGATCCTGCCGGACGGTTGCCCACGTAGTCTATTTTGAGGTCCCCAGGGAGCTTGGCTCTGTCACCTGCTCACCGTCCAAAGAGACCATATCAGTATTCCCTATCATCGTTCCACTTGGAAGTGTTAAGGCGACGATCAGTTAATTTATTTTGACCAGTTGCCGCCACTAGGGTTTCACAATCCCTAGACGTTTTACGTCGGATCGTAACTGGCCGGTTCAACCTAGACTGGCGGACAATCTAAGTGGTCATTTCTAAGTTGCTATCAACGAAGAGGTGCGAGTGACGGAAAGAATTCACGCGTCGCACGAGTCGTACCGATTCATTGGTGGAGTCAGCCAACCATGGTAAAACTTATGAAGTTTTGACGTAATACTTGAACGCAGGTCTTCGATCTGTGGCGACGATTTCAAACCCATTTCAATATGTATCGCTACCTAAGGTATCAAACAAGATAACAACATTGATTTTTGATCACTATTTATTGGCAGTCCGTTCGCACATACACATATATTATAGCATTAGGTGACAGTTAAGATAATACGACAACGAACACGGTAATCTCATAGTAATTAGTCTGTGTCGTTGATCTGCATACGTTATAGCTACAGTGCGGGTCCGGATTTTGATATAGGGGTGCTCGTCCTTTTAATGGAACTCTCACAGCTGCGTAGGGGTCAGATCAATATTGCTAGCTGCGATCAAGTCCTTTGGCGAGTCGATACGGAACTGAGGCAACAATGAGAGTAATCTCGGTGTAGCGAGTTATCGGAAGATGCCAAAATGACAACTGCTCGCTCGATACTAAGTGCAAAAGCGCTGATTAGCTGGTTCAGATAAGCTAAAGGCAGATAAGTGCTATTTCGAGCTTGCACATCCTATTTTACATCGAATCGAAACGGACATACGATACACTACAGGATACAATTATTGCACAATATACAACAAAGCAACAATAACTTCAAATGGTAAGAACAGTATACCGAGGAATAACCGGAACCGTCTATTTAAACCTGATCCGGAACGGGAATCTGTTCTTCAAAACTTATATATAGTAAAACAGGTGAAGAAAGAAATGAAGGTACAATGGATTTAAAATGTATTAAAAATACCTTTTGCATTAAACTTAATGTATTGCAATGGCATTATTGCATCTGTAATCGACGTGACACTGCTGCATTACGCACTTCCACAAACGTAATGCCCATACGACCCCGGCTATCGTGACTTCAAGGGCGGGCCTATTGGGTTCAAATTCTTAAATTTTTCCTTTTTATTCGGGTCAGGCCCAAGAAATTACGGAGCTTAGCAAGCCGCAGGAGCGCTTCGCAGGATGTGTTCTGATCCCGCCGGACGGGTTGCGCACGTAGCCTAAGAGGTACTACCTTTGAAGTCCCCAGGTAGTTCGGTTCCGTCACCTGCTCACAGGCCAAAGAGACCATATCACTATTCCCTATCCTCGTTTAACCGGGAAGTGTATTAGATCGGCGTTTGGATTGGAGTACTTTTCCCTATTTTCCTGAACAGTTAATTCATTTAGCCAGTGGCCCCCACTAGGGAGGGCCTGACAAAGCCCTAGACGTTTAACGTCGGATTCGCGCGTAATTTCCTATTCTGGGTGCTCAGCATGAGTTTTAATTTTGCGGTAACTTTTCTTCAAGTGGTTGCACGAGTCGCACTCACACAGTAATGTGTTTAACACAATTATGAAATCGGTGAGTCACGCTAAGGCTTGCTTCTTCAATGCGCGTGTCAAACCTGAACGTGGGACGTCGATAGGGGTGACGAATTTCAAACCCTTTCTAATTTCTATCGCTACTCGGGTCAGTAAAACACCTGGATACATTGGGTTTGATCGAGCATTTATTGATGAGTCAAACTTGGGTACGAACAAAAACATACTGCACGGGCGAATACAATAGGTACAATGTCACTAATATGGTACGCTATTAGGGGAATGAGCAGGGTGATTAACTGGTAAGTTATGGAGTCATTGCCTTTGTCACGGAACCTCACAGCTGTGTCAAATCACAGCGTGTACTGCTAAGCCTTTTCTAATGAGAGTTGCGCTCACCTTACTTATTAAAAATGGGTCAAATCGAAAGCAAATACCTGTAAGTAATACGGAGCGTACAACGGTTAGTTGTCGATATAGAGGCGCCATTCAGCTAACTACTCGCTCGGCACTACGATTGCTACTAGAGGGTACTCCGACAAAACAACAGTTTCAGGTAAGCGAAAGGCGATATAACAACTGGTGCGAATGAGGCGTATGGGACGAAGCGTACAAAGGGGTTTTGGCGGGACTCAATCTTGCTCATTCTAATCACGACTATGGTACATGATAAAGGAATACTCGTAAATGCGGTAAAGTAGCGATGGGATTAACATACAACAGAATGTTATAGCAAACGATTAACAGTACATATGGATATAACTGTAAGTTTGGGAGATGATCATTTGTACGACCCTTGAATTTTCCTCTGGTACGACAATAGTACAATATAACTATTTTTCCTACTCTCATACATACACACGTACGGTGACCATGAGTATAATTTTCAGCAGGATGCGTAGACATAACTGGTTAATTTTGGTTCTAATTTCCTATGAAATTACTTCGCAAACATGGTAACAAAACGATAAATTCTGGCCTTAAACGGAGGCTCATCTGTAACCCAAACAACTGCAAGGACAGACTTTTGCGTGTCCATAAACATGAGCTGGAGTAATGCTGAAAATTATCGGGTGGACTTATCTACTAAACAGCTTATGGGTCCCGGTAAACCGAGGTTGGGACCGAATTTCCAGCTTTTCCTAATCCAACAATTATTGCTAAAATTTACTATGTGTGGTACACATATGATTTGAGTAATATTTGATTGGGTTTAATTCATAATTTTATCTAGCTTACTGCGGAGTTCCGAACGGACTCCTATTATTTTTACAAAAGAGTTAAAGGCGTTGCCTTAGCCTTCAACCTCCATGGATAGAGTATAACTCTATGTTCGACGGTAATTCTATCAAAAAGTGCTGTGCTCTACAACGGGGTGCAGATCCTAGGGCTCATAAGCGCATTGTGTACTAATTGTAGCGGTCAATTCCGGACCAAAAGATTATACTATGTTAACGGTTTAGGGTTCACGGTTTGTTTACGAGGTTCAATAAACGCTTGACAATCTTATTTGGTCGTCCTATGACAGATTTCCTAGTTGAGGATTAACTACTCGTTCAACAATACGCTGGAACGTATAAGTAGGCCACTACCGAAGTAATGAGCTACTATGGGGCGTTCCCAATTCCTACTAGTTCAAGTGGTCCGACAAAATTGGCTCACTTAATTGATTTTCCTTAACTAATTGGATATCTCAACTAATTCCTAAATATGGATATTATCCTAGAGCGATCGAATCATTCATTATTGCTACTAAACAGCGGTACTAATGCGGGCCAAGGAACAAGTCGAGTCTCTAACTTACGACACATTGTATATAAATTCTCTGGGTGCAATTGATGCCGAAAAGCGGTTATGCGTTATCGTTATACAAAGTTTATGCCTACTTTGGGGCATGGGGGCAGGGGTTAAGATTGTATTTAGGTACCTACAAATTTAACCAAAACGAGAACTATGCGTAGCGATGCCTCATCGGTCATCGGCGCTATCCTAAAGGTACTACAACTTAAGCTGGGAGTTACCGGAATTCCGGTTCCGGCGAAAATCGTGTTCCGGTTGCGGTTCCGGCAAAGGGCAAAAACCATACCGGAACCGGAATTCCGGTTTAAAAATTTTCTTTGAAATTTTCCAAGTTTTTTGCTTCATCCTGTAATTCAAACATATGTAATATACATTATACAATGATCAAGCTCCAATAATGCCAAGCAAAAGAAAAGATTAACTAACCAATTTGCCGTGTGAAACGTAAGTAGGGCACGTAATTTGAGCAGGAATTTTTCATAATGACCTGCAGGAGTTTGTTAAATCAAAGCCAGATTGATGCTTGTAGCAGCTATTTTACACATCCAGAAGTCTGTGGGATACGTTTGAATTAAACCGGTCCAACTCGGTAACAGAGTATGGCTTACGCAGAAGTACTTAGGGTATGCTTGGCTAACATAAATTGCGTCAGGCACCCGCCAGTGTGCTTGTAAACTTGGTAAATCAGTTTAACTTGAAGTAAAATAACGTTATCTGCAACGCAGCTAGAAACTGCTTTCTTGGCAATGAACTGTATTTATTGAAACTGTGCGAGCAGCATCACAGTGTGTCTCACTTATAGCATTCTGATTAGAAAGTTATCATCATTATGATCTAACTGACGGGCACTGTTTGTTCAACGCTAGCCTAAACAGTGTCGCTGACCACTGATCAGAAAATTACTTTCTATCTTTTATTTCCTCTTAGAATCATATTAACCAATAATTTTAAGTTTCCTACAGAAGAACTTGTAACAAACGTATGTGTAGTAAATGAAAGCGACTGGAGACAGAGCGAAAGTGTGTATTCTACGCTCAAAGCTTTGTAAGCACATTCGATTTGACGCAGTATACGCAATGGTGTATAGTGGAAGACATTTTTTGCTCTGAATGTCCAAAAACCGACATATTTTATCGACAAATAAATATTAGCTTCCTCAGTCTCTTTAAAGTTTCAGAAAGGCAATAATACCATCACAATACATTAAGTTTAATGTACAAGTTATTTTTAATGCATTTTAAATCCACTATACCTTCATTTCTTCCATCATCTGTTTTACTATATAGAAATTTCGAAGACCAGATTCCGGATCCGGTTTAAATGGACGGTTCCGGTTGCTGGTTCCGGTTCCGGTTATTCCCTGAACTTAAGTTATTTTGACTTGAGAACGGTTCTCGAAAAGAGCCCTATCTGGTACTAAAATTTCGGTTGATTTATTGGCAGATTCTACTCTATTAAACGGGTCGGTAAGAGCGGCCCCGGTTGTCGGGACAACCGTACAAGTTTATTAACTTAATTTCACTCGGTTTGTATCCTTAGATGGATCGGTCTCCTAGTTTTCGACCGAGATTTTGGATCTAACTCTATACGGGCTGGGAAAACCTATAATTTTCAGTTTCTCGCTAATTTGCCAGCCTCTCTCTGTGAAATTTGGCACAGGGGGTGGGCTCGACCTTATTTCTCGATTTACTAGGACCGGGTCAACGGTCCTCTCAAAAATTCATCCGTCGAGCCGAGACCCGATATCGCGTCTAGCGACATCGTCGATTTTGCTATACTAAAATTTTGCCACTGCTATTAAATTTACAAACCCTGGTAAATTTAATATTTCCATTGCAGCGGCCGTATATCGGAGATTCGAGTCTCCCACGGCTTGTGTGCTGCACTGATGTGAATATACATACAGAGTAAAGAGGCTCAGAAATATCAGACTGAAAACTTGCGGAATACGTGTAAAAGCTAAACCGAAACCCAACTATAAATGTGCTCATACGGGAAAGAAAATCTGCGGATTCTGTGCAAAACCTGAGCGGCTTTTGCGCTGCTCGGGCTTAATTTTTCTATAACTTTTGAACGGTCCAAGGCTTTGCCGGGCTAAATAACTCAAATGGAAGGCCTAAAGGGTCTCTATTTGTATGATAAAAATCATTATTTCCTGGAACAAATTTTGAGTTATTGACATTTGAAGATTTGGGTAGGGGCGGATCCCTATCGGGTCGTCAGGTTTGTGGTTCCGATTTGATAATGTTGGGTTTTAGAGTGGTATCCGGTAGCGGACACTCTTACAAAGAAACGGCGAGAGTTCCAACGAAATTCCTGGAGAGAATCTTAAAATGTTTCAATTTTACTTTTTTTGGTGAGAGCAGGCCCCTTTAAGGCCTTCGGGTTTGGGGTTTCGACGTGAAATCTATAAGTTTTAAAGTTACATTCGTTAACAGACATTACTATGAAGAAACGGCCAAAGTTTTAGCAAAATTCCTGGAGCAGATCCTAAGACATTTCCAGTTGCTTATTTTTGGTGGGAGGGTTTAGACCCTTCAGGGTCGTTGGGTTTGGGATTCCGACGCGATATTTAAAAGTTTTAGGTGCTATATCACCAGCTCGGATCCTAGTCGAGGTCCGGATAAAATTTCAACCAAACTTCTGGGATAATTCTCGAGATATTCCTAATTTTCGATCTAAGTGAGCTATCTCGCTAACAGGCTTTGAGTCACTATGTCTGCTTGTGGTTCGATACAATTTTTCAGCGTGTGAACGATGCCTAGAGCACTACTGCCTTATTAATAAAACTTGACTGAGTTCCTGAGGTAACTTGGTCCCTACAATATCTAATTTTGTCCTAGGTTCTTACTTACAAAATATCAAATAACAGGCGGACGAACTTGCGTCAAAGAAAACGATAGAACGAACAAAATCTTGAGTAAAATCCTTGATAAATACTTGATGAAAACAGTGTGATCACGGATGATTCGGAGTTCCATTGTCAATTTTCAACCAAAATGTGTTTTGTTTAACATCGGTCGGCTCAAAGAATATATTTCCCAATCCTAACTCGACTCAGGGAATCATGTAAAACTAAGTCTTAACGCGGATGTCGCGTTTCTTTATACCTTAACTCATCGACCGACGGGGGTTCGGCATGACTTCGGAGTCCGATCATTTTTTGGACAAATTTAACTTCCAATTTCCCTATAATAAAAGTGATTTACGACTATGAAGTTAATGTTAAATTTCTATAAACTTCTAAATAAAACAGTAGATCTACGAATTTAAGCTATCAAATTATCAACTTCAGATTAAGAGGCTTGTTGACTCAAGAGCTCGAGATTCGGCAGTCGTACCAAGTTAACATCAAGCTAATAGAAAACTGACAAGAAGTTTCCCGAACTTTCTGATAAAACTTCCACTCAATATATAACCTCTGTGTACATCAGGGCTGTGTGCTCAGTGAGTCATCCGGTTGTTTATGGCGCTTCGTAGAAACAACTGCTGGACGTCCACATGCGGCGGGCCAGTTCGAGACTTTATATTAATTTGTGCTAATATTGCTGATAAGAAACTTTAATATCCGATGGTTCAGGCAGTATTAATAAACTTGCAAACTTCATATAAACTTGTGCTAACTTAACAATATTATTTATTTAAAAGAATCTATACGTGATGTTCCCGGCCAATTTCAGGCGACAGCCAACTGCAAGTTTACAAATTGTTATAAAGTGGTTCAGCTACAGCTAATAAGAAATTCCAGAACGCCGAAACTCTTATATAAAGTTTATATAGTTAATATAAAGTTTGCGAGGCTTCAAATCATACAATGTTTACTTAGTAGCTGAAACTACAGCTGCCTTGACGGCAAGCGATTACAACATCCTATACTGCGGACGTAGAGCCGATATTAATATAAGATTAATATTAAATTGTTTGTGTACTTAGCAAACTTAATATCGAAAGTATATACTCGTTTTGTGTAAACTCGCATATAGGCATCTAAACTCATATATTTGGGACTAGCGTCCACGGAAAAGGCGCGGCTTAGGTAAACAAATGAAAGAAAGAAGCGTAGAAAGAGGGTGCCATTCCTTCAGAGATGGCCAAAGTGCCATATAAAGTTCGGATTCGGACTCAGAGTGTCTGTCCGAACACATTGATATGTAACAGATCCATATTCGGACGAACGGGTGGTCTCTCGGGGGAAGCCCATGACAAATTTTGCAAAAGTTGGAGTGTTTTAAACGACTCGCGGGGGTTCGGGGTATATTTTTCTGGGGTGTTCTGTATATATTCGGGTTAGTTGTGACAAAGGGAATCCAACGAGGGGTTACGCGCCTGTTGGGGATTCCTGTGATTTCCATGGGAGGGGGCACCTAAAAGTTGCACAGCGGGACCGGTCCGGCTCAACGGTACCGTATACATATACTTACGTTTAATATTCGTTAAGTTATTTAATTAAATGTGTTCTTGTTTGCTTACGTACATACTAATTTACCCATACGTCCGTGGATACGGGTCGGATCTCCACGAAACCGGTATCATTAGAAAGACCGTAAAATTTTCTACCAGAAATGTTAAGTAGTAAATTTTCGAATTCTCAACCGTTCAGGAGGTATGGGCCGAAGCCGATACTTTTGACACCAAATTTTCATTTTAAAGTTCATCTTATCTTGATAACTTGTACAGTGACAATGATAACGTTGAACACTGGGAATTGTAATATTTTAGGCTTTATCTTATACGTTTCAGAAAATTTGCTCATTTGCTGTTCGCTCTACGGTGAACAGCCAAACTTTTTTGTGGTCCTCACTCGTGAGGACGGTCGTGACGGGTATCTGTCACGGCCAGTCTCCTATGACGAATCGAAATAAACTTTGCGGTCCTACCACGCGGGGTAGGGCTATTCTTTCATATATAGCCGGGAGTCGTACCGTCCTAAGTTTCCACAAGTAGAGTATGGCAAGGGCTCGCCACACTCACATTTCCCACCTAAAAAGTAACAATCTACATGCGTAAAAGTCGCTAAATTTTTCTCAAAAATCATCCTAAACAAGACAAATTATCCTCGAACATCGATGCCTCCAAACTTATACACTACAAGGGTACAACAACGCGTTATAATTATCATACAAATGGCATGAATTTACAATGCAAATTGGCGCTTTTATGGCCAAGAAAACGGTACAACTATCGTGCAACAAGTATAGGTTCATAATCAATGGTACAATACATCGTTATAATCGTAATGGTACAAAATCATAACAATCTACAGGCGCTTTTATGGCCTTTAACAACGCAAACATATGGTATAAATGTAAGGATCATAAAATGGAATCATATAGAATCATGATAAAATATAGGCGCTTTTATGGCCTTTAACAACGCAAAAGTATGGTACGAATATGGTACACACAATTATATAATACGATCGTAATTAGACGAATCAAGCGAATAATACGTGCTTTTATGGCCATCAAGCATGGTACAACAAAACGACGGTAATTGCCGTGTAAAAGGTAAGTAGGGCACATAATTTGAGCAGGAATTTTTCATAATAACCTGCAGGAGTTTGTTAAATCAAAGCCAGGTCAATGCTTGTAGCAGCTATTTTACACATCCAGATGTCTGTTGGATACGTTTGAATTAAACCGGTCCAACTCGGTAACAGAGTATGGCTTACGCAGAAGTACTTAGGGTATGCTTGGCTAACATAAATTGCGTCAGGCACCCGCCAGTGTGCTTGTAATCTTGGTAAATCAGTTTAACTTGAAGTAAAATAACGTTATCTGCAACGCAGCTAGAAACTGCTTTCTTGGCAATGAACTGTATTTATTGAAACTGCGCGAGCAGCATCACAGTGTGTCTCACTTATAGCATTCTGATTAGAAAGTTATCATCATTATGATCTAACTGACGGGCACTGTTTGTTCAACGCTAGCCTAAACAGTGTCTCTGACCACTGATCGGAAAATTACCTTCTATCTATTATTTTCTCTTAGAATCATATAAACCAATAATTTTAAGTTTCCTACAGAAGAACATACAACAAACGTATCTGTAGTAAAGGGAGGGGCCTGGAGACAGAGCGAAAGTGTGTATTCTACGCTCCAAGCGTTGTAAGCATATTCGATTTGACGCAGTATATGCAATGGTGTATAGTGGAAGGCATTTTTGCTCTGGGTGTCCAAAAATCGAAATATTTGATCGATAAATAAACATTATTAGCTTCATCAGTTTTTTTTAAAGTTT
The DNA here is from genome assembly GCA_030248225.1 of Trileptium ribeirensis. Lineage (NCBI taxonomy): Eukaryota > Metazoa > Nematoda > Enoplea > Enoplida > Thoracostomopsidae > Trileptium > Trileptium ribeirensis. The sequence goes on along the minus strand of JASANE010006603.1, from coordinate 6,517 downwards.
CAGAAAGGCAATAATACCATCGCAAAACAATAAGTTTAATGTAAAAGTTATTTTTAATGCATTTTAAATCCACTATACCTTCATTTATTCCATCATCTGTTTTACTATATATAAATTTCGAAGACCAGGTTCCGGATCCGGTTTAAATGGACGGTTCCGGTTGCTGGTTCCGGTTCCGGTTATTCCCTGCTATATAAATACGGTAACAATATTCCGATGATGCTTCATCCCTGAAATGTTAATAACGATACCCATTTTGATCACTGAAAACTGTCGGCGGTGCGGGCCGAAATATGACAAAAATCCCTTGTTCATAGCGACGTTAATGGGCAAAACGATCCATGATTTGTGCTATATATATATATACGGTTTATAAACATGGTGACGACAGTCTTCCTGTCGGTCGTATATACAGGGGAAATCGGCTTATGTACTTGCTTGCGCACAGAGAGGTTATAGATTGGTTCTGAATCCCATTTATGTACGTGCTTCGGTGTTACAGTGAGGTCCGCATCCAGTTGGGTAATTCCCGTTGGGTGTTGTACGCTGGGAGACATTCACAACTAAATTCGAAAATGTTGACCACTACGCTATGGCCAGGATTATTATGGAATCCGCCAAAATGTTGGCCATTACACTGTGGACAAGATTAATGGTGTTCGATAAAATGTTGGTCATTACACTGTGGCCAGGATTATGGAGGTCTTCGGCCTAAATGTTGGCACAGCGGGACCGGTTCGGGCTCAACGGTACCGTATACATATACTTACGTTTAATATTCGTTAAGTTATTTAATTAAATGTGTTCATGTTTGCTTACGTACATACTAATTTACCCATATATCCGTGGATACGGGTCGGATCTCCACGAAACCGGTCTCATTAGAAAAACCGTAAAATTTTCTACCAGAAATGTTAAGTAGTAAATTTTCGAATTCTCAACTGTTCCGGAGGTATGGGCCGGAGCCGATACTTTTGACACAAAATTTTCATTTTAAAGTTCATCTTATCTTGATAACTTGTCCAGTGACAATGATAACATTGAACACTGGGAATTGTAATATTTTAGGCTTTATCTTATACTTTTCAGAAAATTTGCTCATTTGCTGTTCGCTCTACGGTGAAGAGCCAAACTTTTTTGTGGTCCTCACTCGTGAGGACGGTCGTGACGGGCATCTGTCACGGCCAGTCTCCTATTTATATGAAATAAAACCATCCAGAGAAAACAATTCGAAAGTTAAAATAAAAATAACCTTGCTTCCGTGAAGGGTACTAAAAATGGGTAAAAACCCTCATTTTGACCTCCGACCTCGAACCATGAGGGCGTCATACCCCCGTACCCATGGAAACATGGCTCGCAGAGCAAAACGAACACCAGCAATGAATGTCCCATTGCCCGAAAGCCCACAAGTAAAACCTTTCAGCCGTCCGATCTAATTATCGAATTTTGGGTCAAGGAACCACGAGGGTGCGATACCTCACTTAAAAACCATAACTCCAAAACCAGAGCCTTAATCGAAAAACAAAAAAGACATCGGCATTTATGATTTTACTATGAAATAAAACCAAACGGTGAAAAAATTCGAATGTTAAGATAAAAATAACGTTGCTTCCGTGAAGGGTACTAAAATGGAGTAAAATAAAAGCTCATTTTGACTTATGACCCCGAACGATTGGGGCGCCATACCCTCGTACCCTGAAACAATGAGTCCAAGAGCAAAACCAGCACCGGCAATGAGTTTTCCATGCCCGAAAACCCCTAAGTGAAGCTTTTCAACCGCACACGAGGTCAGAACAAATTCTCGACTTTTGGGCCGAGGAACCACGAGGGTGCATACCTCAAACCCCATAACCGGAGCCTTAATCCAAAAACAAAAAAGAAGCATCAGCATTTTCATTTTACTATGAAATAAAAACAAACAAAGGAAAAAATAGAGCATTAAGATAAAAATAAGCTTGATTCTGTGAAGCACACTAAAATGGTGTAAAAATCCTCATTTTTATTCCGACCTCGAACCATGTAGGCACCATACCCCCTACCCATGGAGACATGAGTCGCAGAGCAATGAGTTTCCCATGCCCGAAAACTCCCAAGCCATACTTTTCAGCCGTCCAGGACGTGAGAACAAATTCTCGAATTTTGAATCGAGGAACCACGATGGTTCCATAGCTCAAATCTCATAACTCCATAACCGGAGACTTAATTCAAAAACAAAAAAGAGCCATCGGCATTTACCACTTTACTATGAAATAAAACCAACCAGAGAAAAAAATTCTACCAGAACAGAGTATTCTGATCATGTAGCGTATTCGCTGATTAGCAACGTGTCCAAAGAAAACTTACCACAGCAAAATCAAACTGTGTATCATGTAACATAAACCTATCATTTACCTCCAACAAGCAAGAAACGCCATTAGCGAAGGATGGCATTAACTATAGATTTAAAAATTCAATTTTTCATTTAATAAGCGTTCAATCATTGGTGCTCTATAGCTAGTTGTAATTCTTTTTTGATATGAAAGCGTCTTCTGAGAACCATAAAATAAAATGTCGGGTACCAACACTGCTACCATGTCAAAGTGTTAAATCGCCTTCAGTTTTAAGACTCGGGACCACAAAGCCAATGTTATAGATGAGCCACGGAGGATTGATTTATCAGTAGCGTAACAAATCCATGCTGGATCGTTAAGAGACTAAGTAATCCTTTTTGGCCACAAACCGCCACAGAAACTAACACTTAAGAACAAGGATTCTGATAGACTTGGAGACCCATTCCCGCACGAATGCGTGTGTATAAGGTTTAGTAACCGATGGCTACACCTGTACAAGCCTAGGTCATGTGTCGACAGAACCGCACGAGGAAACTGATAGTACGAATCAATATTATAGTCTTATTTGTTGTGGTTATGTGTCGCATATCCTATTGTACCTTTACTATGAATTGTTACTTTCATTACAAATTGGACCATTATTGTGCTTTGACATCGCTGTTACGCAGTGTACCTTGATACCGTTACTATGTTTTCTACCATTATCATGAATATGAGTATATACATGTATGCATCTATTGTACCATTGCTATCTAGGAACTGTACCATTACCATTATTATATTTATATCAGGGAATAACCGGAACCGGAACCAGCAACCGTAACCGTCCATTTAAACCGGATCCCGGAACCTGGTCTTCTAAATTTATATATAGCAAAACAGATGATGGAAGAAATGAAGGTATAGTGGATTTAAAATGCATTAAAAATAACTTTTACATTTAGCTTGATGTATTGCGATGGTATTATTGCCTTTCTGAAACTTTAAAGAGACTGAGGAAGCTAATAATGTTTATTTATCGATCAGATATGTCGGTTTTTGGACATTCAGAGCAAAAAATGTCTTCCACTATACACCATTACTATTACCATATACTGCGTCAAATCGAATATCCTTACAAAGCTTGGAGCGTAGAATACACACTTTCGCTCTGTCTCCAGTCGCCTCCCTTTACTACACATACGTTTGTTGTATGTTCTTCTGTAGGAAACTTAAAATTATTGGTTTATATGATTCTAAGAGAAAATAATAGATAGAAGGTAATTTTCCGATCAGTGGTCAGAGACACTGTTTAGGCTAGCGTTGGACAAACAGTGCCCGTCAGTAGTTAGATCATAATGATGATAACTTTCTAATCAGAATGCTATAAATGAGACACTGTGATGTTGCTCGCACAGTTTCAATAAATACAGTTCTTTGCCAAGAAAGCAGTTTCTATCTGCGTTGCAGGTAACGTTAGTTTACTTCAAGTTAAACTGATTTACCAAGTTTACAAGCGCACTGGCGGGTGACTGAATTTATGTTAGCCAAGCATACCCTAAGTACTTCTGCGTAAGCCATACTCTGTTACCGAGTTGGACCGGTTTAATTCAAACGTATCCCACAGACTTCTGGATGTGTAAAATAGCTGCTACACGCATCATCCTGGCTTTGATTTAACAAACTCCTGCAGTTTATTATGAAAAATTCCTGCTCAAATTATGCGCCCTACTTACGTTTCACACGGCAAATTGGTTAGTTAATCTTTTCTTTTGCTTAGTTGTATTGGAGCTTGATCATTGTATAATATATATTACATATGTTTGGATTATAGGATGAAGCAAAAACATGGAAAATTTCCAACAAAATTTTTAACCGGAATTCCGGTTCCGGTATGGTTTTTGCCCTTTGCCGGAACCGCAACTGGAACACGATTTTCGCCAGAACCGGAATTCCAGTTACTCCCTGATTTATATATATAGTACCATTACCGTTGTTATATTTATATCGTAGCGTTACCATGTACCATATTATGCCGTTTGTCGTAAAAACATGCTTCCACTGTACCTCATGTATCGTATTATGCCGTTTGATGTTGCCGAAAAGGCACGTTTCCATGTATCCTTATTGCTATGATTATACGAATTTAACCGTACCGTTACTGCAGCATACTATTCCATTGCGATAATTGTAATGATTTGATTGCACCATTGTTGCCTTGTATCATTTGTACCCTATTGTATCGATTGATATTGTGCCGGACATGCGAAACTAGCATGATTTTTTGAACGGAGCGAAGCGTTATTGTTTTCGTCAGAGGGGGAAAATCGGCACTCTGTGTCCGTCCGTTGAACTCCTCAATAACTACTGGGCCGATTAAAAAATTTTATTTGAAAGGTCTAATATCGGTAAGGTGCAAGACAAGAATGTTTTACGGTTTGGCTTTCAATGATGAGCAAGATGAAATCAAAACGCAAACGCGAGGTGTTAGCCTATTTTTAGTATTTTCAAACAAAAATGGATTATTTTTCAATGAGTAATTAGTGTAAAGCTATTAGTTTGGTGCATTGTAGCCCTGGTGATTGTGAATCTGGTGTTTATCACTGTTCGAGGTAGTTAAAAACACAATTAGTTACGTAGTTAATTAACTAATTTATTTGAAAATTTTCGAGGTGCTCAGAAATGAAAAATAAATTGCAACCGGTGGTTTCTATGTCGCTGAACACGAATATGATAGTTCTGAAGCTCTAAAACTTGAAACGTATATGCTAATTAGCTAATTAAGTAATTATGCAAATTTTAAATTCACTTTGTTGCGCTCGGGGGTTAAGTGTCATACTCTTCCGTAATGCACTCTTCATGTTACTAATTGATTAGCTAGCGACCTTTTATTGTGGATTTAACATCAATTGCCTAAAACGTGATACTTATTATAAATTGATTAAATAGTTGAAATACATGAACACACAAATAAGATACCAAATACTGTCTGTTGCTCCACTCACTTTTTGTAATTACGATTACTAGTTTTATTTTGCAAGGACCGGGTCCATGCCCTCGTACTGCCAAAAATACCCGAGCTACTTGTCTGCGATGCCGATTTAATGGCGGATTTTAATTCAGAGCCCTGTAGTTACAACTCTGTCTAGTGACATATTATGTTCACTAATAATCATGGTCGCTAAAAAGAGCCGTCTGATGACTGATTATAACGTGAAATTAAATGGTGTTGATATATGCGATAGTTATGTTGGAAAATGTAACAGTCGTCGAAAATAGCCGCTACTGCTTTAAGAATTCACCATTCTAATTGAGAATCTGACCAAAAACATTAATTTTCAAAATTCTATACTCGCTCGCTGCTGAAACGATACTATCTCGCACTAAAGGCGCAGGCAGTGTACAACTGTAGCCGTAACTTTTAATATGTGCCACATAAAAAGTTAGTTGAAATGTATTTACACATAAAAGGTGACACAATTTTACCATATTGACGAGAACACTTTCCCAATTATTATTAGAGAATCCAAGTTAAATGAGTTGCATTTAATGTTAAATTACTATATAATAGTCCATCCACTTTAAACCTCGAGAAGGAAAAATTCGTACCATTAATTTTATGGGCGCCCTTCGAGCTTACCTTAAAGCCAAACCTATTTTTCGACGTCTTGTTTACACAGCCGTTTGCCCGTTATACTTCAGTATATATACTTATTATTTATCGGTCTATGAGTAAAATAAATACATATAAATTTAATATTAAAACTTACGTAAGTATATCTATTAGGGAGTAGCCGGAATTCTAGTTCCGGCGAAAATCGTGTTGCGGTTGCGGAGCAAAGACAAAAATCATACCGGAACCAGATATCCTGTTTAAAAATTTTTGTTTGAAATTTTACCACATTATCGATTCATCTGTGGTCCAAACAGATATATGTAATATACACAATGATCAAGTTCCAATACAACCCCAAACAAAAGAAAAGATACACTCAACAAATTGCCGTGTGAAACGGAATTACGATACATAATTTCAATAGGAATTTTTCACCTTAACTTTGCAGGAGTTTGTTAGCAAACAAAGCCTGCTAGATGCATATTATAGTTATTTTAACCATTAGGAAGTCTGCGTGGTATGTTAGAATAAACCTGGTTCAACTCGGTAACAGACTATGGATAATTTAGAACTACTTGTCTGTAAGCTTGGC
>JASANE010006600.1:0-12326 GCA_030248225.1 Trileptium ribeirensis | reverse complement strand
ATGTAATTTGAGTCAATGAATTAAGTCCGAGACGTATATAAAATGACATTGGTAAATACGCATTGCTGCTCTACACGGTAATGCGCTTTGGAGTCCTTATTTCTATACTTATAACACTAGGTGTGCCCACAGGTTGCAATTGTCATCACTATCGCACATTATACGTATATGGGATGCGTGGAGGAGCGTACCACACAGCCTTCGGTAGGTTGAAGAGTACAGTCTTGAAATTTTTATAGTCAAGAAGCCTCAATTTTAGTACACCTCTCCAGACTCAGGGGTGCCTACGAGGGATTTTCTATAAAATACTTAATGAAAACGGAAGGATTGATAACCAAACAGTTGCGTTGTGTAACCTGTGTGGACGACAAATGGCTAAGCGGAAGAATGAAAATGTGAGAAAACGAAAAGTTCCTAAACATGAAACTTGGGAAGCGGGGATATGTTGCGAAGCGGGATACGGGAAAAAGTCGGAAAATTCTGAAGTGCGTAAGGGAAAAATGCTCGGAAACAGGAAAATGGGAAATCGGAATTCGTTGCAAAATACTAAACTCTTAAAATGGGAAATTATGGAAAATCTGAAACGTGGATTGTAGGAAAGTTGTGCACCGAGAAGCTTCGGATATCTGAGCCTGGAAAATATTAATTAATAATGAAATAAAAAAAATTTTTTAAAAAACAGAAACTCGGGAAGTGGTAAATCTTGCAAAATAGAAAACAGAAAACTAAATATTTGAAAACATAAGATTAGTTAAGCGTGAAAATCAGGAAATCAGGAAACTGGTAAAGTTGGTAAACGGGAAACTTAAAAAACGGTAGATCCTTGGGATGTCACAAACAATATGGCGATACACAATGAGAGATAAAGAAACGTAGAAATGTTGCAAAACGGACAAGTGAAGCCTGAGCAATTTAGGAAATGTAGCGAAACTAGCGTTTTATTCGGTAAATTTATAAACTTTCAAACTCGATCGAGATGTGGGAAAATGTTGAGAGTTGAAAACTATTTATACTGAACTTGGTAAATGAGGAAAATTTTGGAAAATGGGACAGGTTGGGTCACGGCAAACTTATAAGACAAGGGATAATGTTGGGATATATAAAAATCGGTAAAGAAGAAAATGTTGATAAGTGGGAGCCAGGAAAATAATGAAAAACGAGAGATTAGGGAAATCGAAAAATATTGGGAAACAGAAAAATGTTTGGACGTGAAAAACTGGAAACTGTTGTGAAGCCATAATATTGCAAGTGATAAATTTTGAGAAACGGAAATCATGATCAGCAGCAAAGTGTTCGGAATTGTGAAAACGAAACTGGAGATTATTGGGAAAGAAAATTGGATAAAGAATATATGTCGGAAAACCAGAAACACTTGAAATTATAAATATTGAGAACCAGAAAATAAAACGTTATAATTTTTGGAAACAGAAAACTACTTAAATGGGGAACACAGAAAATAAAAAATGTTAGCTAATTGACACTGAATGAAGCTAGCAATTTAAGAATTGGAAAAATGTTGGGAAGTAGAAACTCGAATATGCTGAGAAGTGGGACAGTAGTGATGCATGAAAAGTGTTGAAAAACAGGAAACTTTGAAACAATAAAATTTTGACATCGATATGTCAAACCAAGAGAACGGGCCAGCCTTTTCAAGCATAAATCAGGAAAATGTTCTGAAACGGTAGACTATTGCGCATCGGATATCGATCAGAAATTGTGCGTTTAAAGAGCTGTCGGTGTCGGTGGTCGTAAATGCTCTCTGATCTGCGCAATCTTATAACGTCTCAGGAATGTCTAAAAAGTGTAACAGCTTTGATAGGTCAGACAGCTAGTTTAGTCATTCATTTAGACTTATTGATTGATTGGTTGATTGATTGATAATGATTGATTGCTTTTTGATTGATTGATTGACTGATTGATATTGATTGTCTCAATTTTTAATTGATTGATTGGTTGATTAATTGATTGCCTTACTTATGGACCCACGCTGTCATATTTGTATTATATTTATCAGTTTTTTGATCTTTTCTCCGGCTCCTTTTAGATAAAAATAGCTGAAAAATACAAGACCAGATATTAAGATTCAAACTCAAGCAAAGCGGTTCTACAAACCGGCTATTGTCGTGTATCGAAACAGCTACACAATTAGCGATTCAATTGTGTTAGTGTTTTTGTGTTAAAAACTGGGTAGAGCAAATGTTTTTTTTTCATTTTATCGATGATTTTCTAAAAATATATTGCCGTTCTTTAAAACATTTTTATTGATATATAGATTGAGCGATTCAATTGTGTTAGCGTTTTTGTGTTAAAAACTGGGTATAGCAAATGTTTTTTTTCATTTTTTATCGATGAGTTTCTAAAAATATATTGCCGTTCTTTAAAACATTTTTATTGATATATATAGATGGAGCGAAACAATTGTGTTAGTGTTTTTGTGTTAAAAACTGAGTAGAGCAAATGTTTTTTTTTCATTTTTTATCGATGATTTTCTAAAAATATATTGCCGTTCTTTAAAACATTTTTATTGATATATAGATTGAGCGATTCAATTGTGTTAGCGTTTTTGTGTTAAAAACTGGGTAGAGCAAATTTTTTTCATTTTTATCGATGATTTTCTAAAAACATATTGCCGTTCTTTAAACATTTTTGTTGATATATACATAGATTGAGCGAAACAATTGTGTTAGTGTTTTTGTGTTAAAAACTGAGTAGAGCAAATGTTTTTTTCATTTTTTATCGATGATTTTCTAAAATATATTGCCGTTCTTTAAAACATTTTTATTGATATATATTGATTGAGCGATTCAATTGTGTTAGCGTTTTTGTGTTAAAAACTGGGTACAGCAAATGTTTTTTTTTCATTTTTTATCGATGATTTTCTAAAAATATATTGCCGTTCTTTAAACATTTTTGTTGATATATACATAGATTGAGCGATTCAATTGTGTTAGTGTTTTTGTGTTAAAAACTGGGTAGAGTAAATGTTTTTTTTTTCATTTTTATCGATGATTTTCTAAAAATATATTGCCGTTCTGTAAAACATTTTTATTGATATATATAGATTGAGCGATTCAATTGTGTTAGTGTTTTTGTGTTAAAAACTGGGTAGAGCAAATTTTTTTCATTTTTATCGATGATTTTCTAAAAACATATTGCCGTTCCTTAAAACATTTTTATTGATATATATAGATTGAGCGATTCAATTGTGTTAGTGTTTTTGTGTTAAAAACTGGGTAGAGCAAATTTTTTTTTCATTATTTATCGATGATTTTCTAAAAATATATTGCCGTTCTTTAAAACATTTTTATTGATATATACATAGATTGAGCGATTCAATTGTGTTAGTGTTTTTGTGTTAAAAACTGGGTAGAGCAAATGTTTTTTTTTCATTTTTTATCGATGATTTTCTAAAAATATATTGCCGTTCTTTAAAACATTTTTATTGATATATACATAGATTGAGCGATTCAATTGTGTTAGTGTTTTTGTGTTAAAAACTGGGTAGAGCACATGTTTTTTTCATATTTTATCGATGATTTTCTAAAAATATATTGCCGTTCTTTAAAACATTTTTATTGATATATATATAGATTGAGCGATTCAATTGTGTTAGTGTTTTTGTGTTAAAAACTGGGTAGAGCACATGTTTTTTTTCATTTTTTATCGATGATTTTCTAAAAATATATTGCCGTTCTTTAAAACATTTTTATTGATATATACATAGATTGAGCGATTCAATTGTGTTAGTGTTTTTGTGTTAAAAACTGGGTAGAGCACATGTTTTTTTTTCATTTTTTATCGATGATTTTCTAAAAATATATTGCCGTTCTTTAAAACATTTTTATTGATATATACATAGATTGAGCGATTCAATTGTGTTAGTGTTTTTGTGTTAAAAACTGGGTAGAGCACATGTTTTTTTTCATATTTTATCGATGATTTTCTAAAAATATATTGCAGTTCTTTAAAACATTTTTATTGATATATATATAGATTGAGCGATTCAATTGTGTTAGTGTTTTTGTGTTAAAAACTGGGTAGAGCAAATGTTTTTTTTTCATTTTTTATCGATGATTTTCTAAAAATCTATTGCCGTTCTTTAAAACATTTTTATTGATATATACATAGATTGAGCGATTCAATTGTGTTAGTGTTTTTGTGTTAAAAACTGGGTAGAGCACATGTTTTTTTTTCATTTTTTATCGATGATTTTCTAAAAATATATTGCCGTTCTTTAAAACATTTTTATTGATATATACATAGATTGAGCGATTCAATTGTGTTAGTGTTTTTGTGTTAAAAACTGGGTAGAGCACATGTTTTTTTCATATTTTACCGATGATTTTCTAAAAATATATTGCCGTTCTTTAAAACATTTTTATTGATATATATAGATGGAGCGAAACAATTGTGTTAGTGTTTTTGTGTTAAAAACTGGGTAGAGCAAATGTTTTTTTTTCATTTTTTATCGATGATTTTCTAAAAATATATTACCGTTCTTTAAAACATTTTTATTGATATATATAGATTGAGCGATTCAATTGTGTTAGTGTTTTTGTGTTAAAAACTGGGTAGAGCACATGTTTTTTTCATATTTTACCGATGATTTTCTAAAAATATATTGCCGTTCTTTAAAACATTTTTATTGATATATAATAGATGAAGCGAAACAATTGTGTAGTGTTTTTGTGTTAAAAACTGGTAGAGAAATTTTTTTATTTTTTTTTCTAAATATATCCCTTAAAACATTTTTTTTATATACATAATTCTCATTTTTTTTAAAATATCTTCATGATTTTCTAAAAATATATTGCCGTTCTTTAAAACATTTTTATTGATATATATAGATGAGACAAACAATTTGTGTTTTGTGTTAAAAAAATGGGTAGAGCAAATGTTTTTTTCATTTTTTATCGATGATTTTCTAAAAAATATATTGCAGTTCTTTAAAACATTTTTATTGATATATATATAGATTGAGCGATTCAATTGTGTAGTGTTTTTGTGTTAAAAACTGGGTAGAGCAAATGTTTTTTTTTCATTTTTTATCGATGATTTTCTAAAAATCTATTGCCGTTCTTTAAAACATTTTTATTGATATATACATAGATTGAGCGATTCAATTGTGTTAGTGTTTTTGTGTTAAAAACTGGGTAGAGCACATGTTTTTTTTTCATTTTTTATCGATGATTTTCTAAAAATATATTGCCGTTCTTTAAAACATTTTTATTGATATATACATAGATTGAGCGATTCAATTGTGTTAGTGTTTTTGTGTTAAAAACTGGGTAGAGCACATGTTTTTTTCATATTTTACCGATGATTTTCTAAAAATCTATTGCCGTTCTTTAAAACATTTTTATTGATATATACATAGATTGAGCGATTCAATTGTGTTAGTGTTTTTGTGTTAAAAACTGGGTAGAGCACATGTTTTTTTCATATTTTACCGATGATTTTCTAAAAATATATTGCCGTTCTTTAAAACATTTTTATTGATATATATAGATGGAGCGAAACAATTGTGTTAGTGTTTTTGTGTTAAAAACTGGGTAGAGCAAATTTTTTTTTCATTTTTATCGATGATTTTCTGAAAACATATTGCCGTTCTTTAAAACATTTTTATTGATATATATATAGATTGAGCGATTCAATTGTGTTAGTGTTTTTGTGTTAAAAACTGGGTAGAGCAAATTTTTTTTTTCATTTTTTATCGATGATTTTCTAAAAATATATTGCCGTTCTTTAAAACATTTTTATTGATATATACATAGGTTGAGCGATTCAATTGTGTTAGTGTTTTTGTGTTAAAAACTGGGTAGAGCAAATGTTTTTTTTTTCATTTTTTATCGATGATTTTCTAAAAATATATTGCCGTTCTTTAAAACATTTTTATTGATATATACATAGATTGAGCGATTCAATTGTGTTAGCGTTTTTGCGTTAAAAACTGGGTAGAGCACATGTTTTTTTTTCATTTTTATCGATGATTTTCTAAAAATATATTGCCGTTCTTTAAAACATTTTTATTGATATATATAGATTGAAACGGCAATAGTTAACTGAAATTTTTTAGCTTTTATCAATGTATTCGATGTCTTCGGTCAGGACACCTAAACAAATCCGGAAAATTATGCCTGACATCAAATAACACCACAGCCCTTCAAGACAGTATTATACCATATTTAGTAAGTTTTAAATATTTTTGCAATAAAAATATTTTAAATTCGATACGTTTTACACTTTTTGTCTCTTCGTTTGTCATTTTATGCATGTTTTTAGTAGAAAAATGTATCTTTTTTTGAACGACCAAAAAATGATAGTAAAAGTTATATTTGTTATTACGTAGTAGTAGCAATGCAATTATTAAGATATCGTCGATGTACAGTCGAAATTATTAACGAAAGTGTGCAGAAGTTAACGAAAATTTACACTAGCCAGTCGGCAGTTGAAACAACAACTACAATTATTTTAGCAACTGCAAATTTTATTGCAACAAACGCGAAAAGCATAACTTCGTATATCGATCGGTTCGTGATAAAAACTAAATATTTCGTGTACACAAATACCCATAATGGCGTGTATTTATTTATAAACGAGCGTAGGGGCATTACGAGTGCAGGCGGGGGTCCCGTCCCACGCCCGGTTTTTACTAACGGACTTGAAAAAATTGACTGATGGGTATAAGATCAAATGCCCAGTCTCAGCCCTGTTTTTTTGCCGGCTCCTCCACTTTTGAACAGCTTGCGACGCCTTTGTAGAGAAACATATCTATCTCAAAAAATGGGAGACAACGCTATCTCTGACTTTTAGCTTGGTTATAACTCACTGGAAATCATTAATCAAATGAAAGTTTCTATTTCTTTGATAATGTTGGGGTGGAAAGGTGGTAGTCTGAACCGCTAGCGCAAAAATGAGGACGGTCTGAACCAGATGTTTCGACATTTTCTAATGATTTTATATAATATATGTGGTAAAGTATATTCACCTGGTATTTACCTGGCCCCACGGTTGTGGGGCCTCAATGCTTTAACAAAAAGTATATTGGATATTCATAAATTCATTATACATAAATAAATACATATCAACAAGTTATAATACATGCATTCATATTTATTTACAAAAAATATATATATATATATCGCAATATAATATTTCGATAATAAATATCTATACGTAGTATTTGTTGTTTTAGTTTCGTCGATAATTAATATATCATCAATTTAGTCTCATTTACCGAAAAGTTCTTACCAAAAACCGAAAACTAACTTTCTTTTAAGTTGACGTTTAAGGTGTTTTCTGCAAAACATCAAATTATTAATGTATAATAACTTTCATTAGTGTAAAAAAAATGGACAATAATTCTTTTACTTGCGTGCTTTTGAGGCATATAAGCAAAGATTATTAGATAGCTATAATAATAATCATACATTACGGCAGGGGGGTAGGGGGTAACCCCCCTGAGGTCCGGACCCCCCTCCCCCCGAGGGGGTCGAAAAGCCAGGGGGGTTACCCACTGGGTTGGGGTGCACCCCATAGTGCAGAAACTGAGCTCATAGGCGAAAAATATGGCTGCTAGGAACAAAAATAAAACGTCCTCACGACCAACAACCTAGGAAAATTTGGCCGTCCAGGGGGTTACCCCCCTGGGATGGCCGACCGCCGCCATGTATGATAATAATAGTATACAATTGGTGCGCAAGGTTCGCTGGTTCTAGAAGGTTAAATGGTTCCTAGCTACTGGACACTATAACATAATTGCCATTTCCGAAACATAGTTAAATGGTATAATCCAAGTTTTTCGATCAAAAGTATAAATTACCATATTCGTAGACGGTAACAATGTTATTGTGTCTAGCAGCTCAAGTTGGTTAAATTTATCAGACAAGGTTTGATTTCCTGTTATCTACTGGACAAAGTAACATTGTTGCCATTTGAGAAACATGGTTAAATGATAAAATTCCAAATTCTTCGATCAAAAATATGAATAACAATATTCGTATACTTCAGCAACGTTACAGTGTCCAGTAGCTAATAGAAAATCAAGTTCGTTTAATTTATCACACATGGTTTGATTTCCTGTTCGACACAATGCAAGACTGTTGTTCGCGTTCACTCACATGCGAATGCCGATGCCTGAACAGTGAAAGCGAACAACGCAGTTCGTGAGTTTGCAAAACAACAGCTATGGTATACGCACTTAAATTGGACTCACGCATTAGAGATCCGAATTTATGTAAATTGAAAACACCGAAATTCCGTTCGAACACAATGTATAATTAGTGGCACTTGGATTTGATTTTACCAATTTTCGGTTAACAAAAAAACGACTGCAATTAAGTCTTTTTCCGTAACAAGGGTTTGCGATTCGATATCGGTTATTAATAATAAAGTTGCTGGGGTTAGTTTAAGAATACTCATGCGTAACAAAAACAACCCCTTTAAATATGTGAACAATCTTATGTTTTGGTAATCATGAATCAGTAATCTGAAAAAAGCCTACTGAAGCCCTGTATACTGACGATATGTCTCGCAATGATTTGCTTGCGGACGGTTTTGTACCCGTGTTTGTAGCTGATGACTGTACTAGACCATCAACAACGGAACCCTTGACAAATTAATCATTGTCTTGGTATCCTTTACACCACAAACGGCCCACAAACATTTTGGGGACTTGAAAAACCCTTACTCCCCACACCAATTCTCCCTATTCTTTTTGAAGTAGGTAAGAGATGCAATCTTCTATCCACTTGCCCACATCTTCGAACAATCATTTATAACACGTAACCGAACTGATGTATATTGTCTGTCTACTGTTGTGGAAATTTATAAAAAAGGGATGCTGGAGATCCACTGATTTCATTATCACCAAATTTCAGCCGGATTATGGACCAAGTGATAAACTTTAATGTTATATATCAGTATTGGTTTTTTCTGGAAAAAAAGTCAGACGGGAAAAAGCCGGTTTTTCCTGAAAGAAATGGAAAAACGGAAAAAATTCAAATTCTACCATTAGTTTATTACTTGTTAGCCTGATAGGAAAATAGCAGGAAACACAGTTTTATGCGAAATTGAATCCTGATCTTGATTGCAAACGCCTTAGTTACTGAAAAAGGTCTAAAACTGCAATGTTGTCACATAACATTTGCAACCACTAAGTGCAGCGGCACTTCAATCTTTCCGACGAGCAGGGTTATGTGAAAACCACACGGTGGCTATATCGATTGGAGTGCATATAATTATTTGGTTCGAATTAAAAGTGAAAGTACTTTATATTTTTAGTATTGTGTAAACTTACTAACTGGTGTCAATCTGCCCACCGTCCAAGTGATGCTGGATACAATAGAGTAATTTAAGTATACGATCCAACTGTCGATCTATTTAGTTTATGACCCGTCATGGTAAAAATGCCATACTTGCCCGTGGGTATCTATCACAGGTAAACAGACCGGTGCATGGAGTGGTATGGTGGTGGATAACCACCAGGGGGGTAACCCCTAGCTTTTTGGTTTTTCTTGGAGGGAGGGCTGACTTTATGGGTAACCAACCTCCGTCCCATATCCACCTGTAGGCATGTGTGCCTGGCCTGTGTCTGCCTAGATCATTGCTTTCATATGCTCGATACAGATCCCATGGCTCTATTCAGTACCGCGCCTATTTACTTTAAATTTGCTATAGGGCAAAAGTTTATGATGCGGTGAAGGAAGCAAGTTATGCTTATGCTAAGAATATAAATTTAGTTGATGCTTGAAAGGTAAAGTTATACCATTTTTACCATATAAATCATACGCATGAAATGTAAACGCTGTTTAAATGGGTGTAAATAATGCTCACGGGCGTAATATTTTGTTGCATAACGGTTTTCCAACTATTTTCGACTCCAAAATGCTGAAATAGTTTTTTTCCATTTTTTTCCGGGGAGGGGAGGGGTAGGAAAAAACGGAAAACCAGTTTCTCCGTGGATTTTTTCCGGTGCCCAACCCTGTTATATATACGTTCTAACAATATTATTTATAGTAACCAACATGCATTTATGCTTAAGCGTTTCACCTGCACACAACTTGTAGAGTGCATATCAGATTGGTCAAGTTATATTGATTCTAGTCATGCCATTGATATTGGGTATATTGATTTAGCGAAAGCATTCGATACTGTGTCCCGTGGAAACCTGTGTCAAAAATTAGTAGTTTTGGAATCGAAGACAATTTTTTAAACTGAACCTTTAGTTTTCTTACCGATAACAAATTTTGTGTCAAAGTGAACAAAAGATTTTTCGGCCCAAGTAACCCTGATGGTCGGTATGTTATTTCATTAGAAAAAAGAACAGCTTAGGGAGGGGGTTCGGTAGTCTTATGTATCATTTACCTTATGATGTGTGCACTTAGGGTCGGATTCTGTCACAGAGCCAATTCTGGCTCGTGACAAAAACGCACAGCCACACTCGGCCCTTCATAAATAAAATAAATAGCTAAGTAATGCTATTATGTTTCTACGAGCCGGGAGTGGCTATGTCTCAGGGTTTGATAGCCGGGACGGGCTACTGAAAAAATATTTATTGCATTCAGTTTAGCAGATTGTGTTACATTTAAAAATATTTAACTCTAGGCACAAAAAAGGCAAGATTAGTAGTAATTAAAAGTGCATAAATCCAGGCAAAATAAAAAGTTAATATCGCTATTTTAAAAAATTTTGTTTAAAGCGTCTTTTTCAAGCCAACCTAGTAGCCATGTAAAACATGCTTTTTCATGCAAGAAAATTATGCTATTGTAACTGGAAGGATGTTTTACGAATATATGGCCATAACTATCATCTATTTGCATTTTTTAGCGATTTTCTATTGTCGTCATACATTTCTGGCTTTTAATTCTTGGCTAATTCCGGCAATTGTGACAATTTATCAGCATAATTTTACTATTAGCTAAATATATTTGTTGGGCCTGGCTCGGCCCAAAAAATGTCACACTGGCTGACTGCGGTTAGCCAAGCATGGCTGTAGTGCAGCGGTATACTGTGACATGACTCCGGCCCTGCTGCACATATCTTAAGGTGAATGGTGCATTACGTTTAATGTATGTCTCATATAAGAACCGTGCTTAGGCTGAGACTAAGGCTTAGGCTTAGTATACCGAGAACGGCATGGCGTTCATTTTATTTAAGCCTCTCAGGGTTACTTGGGCTGATTTTCCAATGAACACGAGGCTTTTATTCCGGAGTGTCACAAGTAAGCGAGTTGGGGCCTACGTTAATTTTGTTGTAATGATTTGTTTTCTGTTGACTTTAAAGCTGAATAATGCAACTTATTTACAGGCGACGTTAAAATGTATTGAAATGTACTAAAAAAAGTGGAACAGCTAAATATGAAAACGGCGTTAAATTTAGTTACAATTGGCCTGAAATATGGCAGTTGTGCATTTCATCATTAAAATCCCGAATTACACACACAGGCCATGAGAACCCGCAAGTAAAATATACACCAAGTAGTCAAGTTTATATCAAGTGGGGGCCCTGGTGTAACGATTTCATCAGACTTTCAGTTCAGAAAACACTGTAGAGACGTCGTACGTAAAAGTTATCGTATTTGTAATATGTTATTCCCTTTGTTTTCATACATATGACGTGACTGTATTAATGCGGGCATACTATGCCGATGTTCCAATACTTGCCTATGCGGGCATACTATGCCTATGTTCCATACTTTCCCGTACGGGCATACTATGCCTATGTTCCCACG
Source organism: Trileptium ribeirensis (assembly GCA_030248225.1). Classification (NCBI taxonomy): domain Eukaryota; kingdom Metazoa; phylum Nematoda; class Enoplea; order Enoplida; family Thoracostomopsidae; genus Trileptium; species Trileptium ribeirensis. The sequence continues at coordinate 595 of JASANE010006600.1, read as the reverse complement.
TTCCCATACTTGAATATGCTAGCAACGTCGGGTCACCTGAATATTTAACAGATATTGATGTTATAGAAAACGTTCAACTTTACTTGACAAGTCTTTTCTCGTTCGAGACTTGAAACAACCAACTATACAGCTCGACTTAGATGTCCCAAAACTACAATTATGGCGTCTAAAAAAGCAAATCTTAGCATGATTTTAAGATACTACATGTCTCAGACCCGAGCCACTAAACCTACGGCGTCTAACAGCAAACCTTATTATGGTTTTTAAGATACTACATGTCTAATACCTGAGCCACTACAACTGTGGCATCTGAAAGCAGACCTTAGCATTATTTGTAAGTTACTACTTCTTTCAAACCTGAGCCACTAGAATTACGGCCTCTGAAAGCAGATTATAGCATGATTTTTATGATACTACATGGTAAAGTAGATATTTCAATCGAAAGCATATTTGAAATTTTAAAATCAGTCCGAACAAAAGACAATTCGTTTAGACTAAATGTTCAGAACAAACGCACTGAGTCATGTTTTCAAAATTAGAAATACGAACATTTGGAACAGTCTACTAGAAACTATAAATGCGTGTGTAACGCTCC